>FIZU01015159.1:0-14039 GCA_900064475.1 Pseudococcus longispinus | reverse complement strand
AAAATTTCACACTTCTACCTATTATAGTTACTGAGAACATTCGCGGACAAACTTTTTTGGCGAATACATAATACCGAATTTTTCTGAAAATTCGGTTAAAAATAATTTAAAAGAAGTTCTGATTGCGAGAGTTTGCTTTAAAAATTATCACTGAAAAAGGATCTAGTAATTAAATAAAATTTTAACCTGAAAAAAAAACATTTTAATTTCACAAATCGTAAAATTCATCAAGAAATTGCTTTTTTGATCGATTATTGTCATTCAAATCAGAGAAAAATCATTTTTGAACACTGAAAGTAATTTTCATCGAGATAAAAATCAACATTTTCTCTGAATTTTCTATTTCTCTGCCACTATTAAGAATTCTGATCCACGTATTCATCTTTCTCGACGATCGAACGTATCCCTAATTCATAATCAACCATTCCCGAAAAAAATTTCACGAATATCGTATAGACGTATGTATTTCGTGTTGATTGAGGCATTTAACTCCCATCGCTCAAGGCTGAAGCGATGAAAAAAATGATTAAATTAAAATTCTCAGACATCCTTAGTTTTGTGTGAACCCAATACAAAGAAATTTAAATTCCGAAATGAAATAAATTTCCACAGCTCTTGCCATCCATCGCGAAGACGTTAAACAATGCGAAAAATAATTGAAAAATCGTCGAGTAGGTAGATTGGCCTACTTATACGTTTCGAAGAAACCTTTCATTTTATCAAAAAAAAAAAACTTCGCTTCAAAAAAAAAAAGTACTCAACCAAACCGTTGAATAAAAATTTACGCGTTGAAAATAAATTTCTGCGGCTGTCAAGCACGCGTCACAATTGCGATTGAAAAATACGCGACCGACGTCTGCTAGTATAAAAAAATAATGAGCCAAATCTGCCTCCCTTTACCCAACAATAAGTGGAACAAAATTTCCCCACGAATCGAAATCTACTCGTGAGTAAAAATCCACACATATTGCAACCAGGCAGCACAAATCTCTAAAATATGAAACTTTAATTATCGTCGAATGTAAAATTCAAACCAAAGTGCTATAGTGGGTTTTTGGTATTCGGTGTGGTTAAAAGTGTAGAAGTGTAGGAGCAATATAGGTATATAGAATAGAGATACGCATAGATCAGCGAGTCTCGCAGTAGGCGATATGAGAAAGAGGAGAACGTACCGTGTAATTTATTTATTTACTTTGGAACCTTTTATAACTGCGAACCTTTGAAAATTGCGATTTGCTTTGAGAAATTTTCCGCAACGCGAAGACGTACTAGTCTGCGAGTCTGTAGGTTTTTTTCACCTCTCTCTGACTCGTTTTCCAAATACGGAAAACTTTTATCGGCAACAATGGAAAATGAGTTGAAATTAAATTTCACGCGTTCAAAACGATCGCTTTCTTTGCAGTTTAAAAAGCCTTAGAGAAGAATACGTCTCGGAGTGGGTATCGTAAATAGGTAAGACGCCGATCATGCAATGAACTAGGTACCAAAGAGAGAAAAAGGGTGAAGGGTTTAGTTATATAGGTAGTTGCAGTTCTGTCAAGCGTATCTAGCAAAGCGTGCGACTTTTGTCAGTGTTATGTATCTGCATTGCGAAAGCAGCCGACACATACGTACGTAGTGTATTTCGCAAGGTAAGAAAATCTACGCTTTATCAAAGCAGCAAATAAAGTTAACAAGTTGTTGAACTGAAACCTTAAAGACACATCTACATTTTCTCTAGTAATGTTCTTCCTTTGTAAATAATCGAATTACTAGGGGTATAAAAGGTTAGATAAACTACACTGCATTAAACGGTACGATAGAGGGTAGTTTATCTTACTATTTGAAGCCTTTAAAACTAGGGGGAGCATATTGTTAAAGGGTAGACGTCGCGCCTCGCCCTCGACACACCACGTCGCATAGCGCTCATTCAAGACATCCTCGCTATGGTGGCGGTCTATCGCAATGATACTTCATTCGTTGTCGACGTTCATAAAAATGACTACGCATTACCCATACCCGCGCACGACGCCGGCACACTCGAATTTCGCGCTTCGTACTCATCCACTTTTCAAAAAAGAACCTCACAGACGAGCAAATCGAACCATACACTCGTACAATGTGAAATCTACGTACAACGACGACAATCGTGGCTTTAGTGGCTTTATCGAGGGGGTCTTGTGTTTTTTTTTACCTTATATATAATAATTTTGTATACGCGCGTTTATAATGATGCATCAAGATGAGCACTCGAGTCAGTGATTTTTGCCTCGCCGTCGTAAAATTACTACGTGCAACTGTACACACGCTTGGGTAAAGATACGCTGCCGCGTCGATGCTGTATTCTCAAAAGAATGATTTTGTTGAAATTATTCCTCCGTTTTAAATCGGCCCTTTTTCGGTTCTTCTTTTTTATAGTACGCTTTTTTCTACTCCGTGTTCTTTCTATGTCTCAATAAATTGGATAATTTTTGTACTCGCGTGAGTTCGCAGGATGGCCATAAATCACAAACTAATGGTCGCTTGTACTATTGGGAAGAATCTCAATTAGCTATAGATTCGCATGTGGTTGTATATAATTTTGATTAAAATCATGTTCAAGTTGAATATTTCGGATGTGAAACAATTTCGCGTATCGATGGCTCAAGTGATGCCAACCATAGGGATTTCTACCTAGACTTGAGATTTTTCACATCAGTTGAAGATTTTGAGAATTTTTCATATGGATTTTTAATACCTAGATTAATCGCAGAGGAATTGGGAAATATCAACCTGAGTACTCCATATAGTTCTTCAAAAGTTACTTTGTGACTTACCAAAATGGGTTAAAATTTCTCCAGAAATTCAAAAATCATGACCAAAATTTTTTGAGCATTTTTTTGAGAATTTTGGGCTTTAAATTGAGTCGATTTTTAGATATTATCAAAAAATTACTATGCGACCTATCAAAATGGATTAAAATTTCACCAAAAATCTAAAAATTACAACCAAAATTTTTTTGAGAATTTTTTGAAAATTTGAAACCTTAAAATGATTTGATTTTTGGATATTATTGAAAAATTACCGTGCGACCTATTAAAGTGGGTTGAAATTTCGCCAAATATTCAAAAACCAGAACCAATTTTTTTAAACCTCTTTTTTGAGAATTTGAAGCACTAAAATGAGTCGATTTTTGGATATTATCGAAATGACGTTTTGGACTTGAAAAAATTTTATAAGGTGGGCCGCTGAATTTTTGATCTTGGAAAAATGACTTTTAGACATGTTGTCAGACATTAAACTTTGTGAACTTGAAATTTTTTTGAGGTTCCCATTGGCAAATCATTTTTCGAATTCATCTCAACTTTTCTATCAATTTTTAATTTTTTTGAATTGAAAATTGAGAAATTTAGTGTATGTGAAACTGTATATTTTTTCTTATCTGGACCCAAAATGTTGGTTAATTTAAAAAAATGTTTATTGCATTAGTTCTAAAGATTTTAAAAGTTTTAAACGTGATTTACCGGGTGTCAATCTATGAATCAGGGTGTCTAACAGGAAGTGAGAATATTGAAAAATAGTGATTTCGAAAATGTGTAGTGAAAATTATGAATTTTGTCAACATTTTAATTGAAATAATGAAAAAAAATGGTTTTTAGAAATTGAGGATTCTCTTTTTGTAGGACTCATAAAATTTTCAGAATTTAAATTGAGGCATTTTTGGAGGAGTGGTATTTTTAAAGTCTTGTGAAAGGTAGTGTAGTGAAAAAGTAGTGATTTTTTTTGGGGGGGGACAGTTGGACGCTATGTTAATGGTTTTTAAAATGAATACCACTAATTTGAAGATTACTTCTTTCCAAAATCCAATAAAAAATAGGAAAATTAGAGGTATTTTTCTGCGGTAACTGATACAGAAGTTGAAACCAAACTAAAAACCCCCAAAAGTGAATAGCCAATTTCTGAGTTTTTCATCTGTGAAAAAATCTACACATGGAATGATTCATTCAAGTACTTCCACACAAACTTTTCATTTGCTCTTCTGCATTTTCCATTTACCTGAAACATTAATTTTTACGGTTTAAAGCCAAATTCACAATTTGCTTTTCATTCCTCTTGTTGAAGATTTTATCATTTCGAGTAAGAAAGAACGCACTTTATATTTTAATCTAACGAAACTTACATACGTAAGTATACACTATCTAGATAGGTACACTCGAGTGGTAAAATTATTAAAAAATGAACCTGTTGATAGCTCGAAGAATACGAATTCATCTCGTCATCTCGTTTACTTTTTTTTATCACTGCAACTTTCTGGGGTATTCATTTTTAAAACACAGTCATATTGTGTTGCTGGGATGAGGCTGCATGCAGAGAACGAACAAACGAACGAGCGACGCTGTTAAAATATCCAATGCTTGGCGCTCACGCACCGTTACCCGTTTATGAACCTTAAAACAATCTCAAGAGGAATGAAGAAGAATACGAAACGTAGTACGTAGTACGAGCATACCTTCGTTTTCGTACTCGTATATAAATCCGAATACGAGAAATTCAGCTCTCTTATGTTTTCGTAAGTTCAAAAACTTCGTTACAATTCTGATCAAACAAGTGAACTTAGGATTTGTTGGTAGGAAATTATGGATTCGGCGAAGTTTAAATCCTTTTAGTAGGTAAACTAGGTATACCTATGTTTGTAGTCTTTGCAAAACGTGTGAGAGTAATTTTTTTCATGTTTGGAAATATCTAAGAGAGAGTTTTTTTTTCAAAAGATGGATGATTTTTTAGCTCCGAATATACGTAATGTGTTCTAAAGTGTATTATTTTTATTTTTTTTTTATGCTAACTTGCGCTATTACGACGAAAATCTATGTGTAGTATTTTTGTTCGTATTTGAGACATATTGTTAAATATAGGAAGGAAGAAAAAGGTATACCTACGAAGATGCTCGTGGATGAAATTTAAAAAGAATACAAATGAAATACTATGTAAGCTATATAAAAAAATTTTTCCTCGACATGAAACCGACGTAGAGGTACCTTATGTTTACGTGTAAGGGGATCGATTGCACAGCTGAGAGCTGTATAATGGTTTAGCTTATTTTACATAGAAAACTTTGCGATATCTTTATTCGGGCCACGTACGAGGTCGTATTATAAAGTGAAAATGAATTAAAGAAGTTCCATTTTACATACCAGCTGACGAGAGCCAATATATTTTTTTCTTCGAAGCTCTATCGTAGAACTAGGTACGGCCGAGCCCGAGCCGAAGCCCGAGTCTCGGTTATTCACAAATAGGGGCTTTTTACTCGCGCAGTTTCTTTGTTTAAAGGCTTTACGTGTTGAAGCACACCTCATATAAGCCGATGCTTTTTGAAGTCATCACCTCGATTCGTGGTTATCTTGAATCTGACAAGAGTTTGTCTTATATACGGGAACGAAGCCTGCTACGTATTGATGTATTACACTTTGTAGTCTTTGTCAAGATGGCAAGTGGATTTTTTTTATTTTTAAGCAGAACGAGTTGTGTTCTTTTTTCTTTCGGGTTTTTTCTTCTTTTTTTTTCGCCAGCACTTGAAATATTTAGGGATGTGATAGAAACCGAATTGTGCATGTGTTTTCCTAACGTATCTACATAAAAGGCTTTGATTTGTGTTTCAGGTCGTATCGCAGGCAGCTCAACAATGAGGGCGCTGTTTTCCATACATATCTGGATATCGGCTGTGCTGGTCGTGTGCAGCGGTCGTCGTCAGGATAAAAAAAAGTTCCACCATAAGACCTACACCGAGCTATCGAATACAGACGAAACGATAAACATGTGTGATTTAGTCAAATATCGCGAAATAAACATCCAATGTCATTGCGATTCCGAAATGTACGCGAATGCTACCGAAGCCAAGTGTTGGATATTTAATGACGGCGAAAAAGAAGATTCTTTCATTTGGGAAGAATTTAGATCTCAACCTAAATTACGTTCTCTCGACCTGAACGTTCGTAGCACCCTTACACTCACCTATATACCAACCAAAGCATTAACAAATCTGCCCGAATTGAATTCCTTCAATTTGGTATATGGTAATATTAGCAAAGTCGTACCATACGCTTTTGCTAATCTGACGTATTTAGAAAGACTCGAACTCAAGCACAATAGTATCGAAGTATTGGAAAAATACTCATTCTCGTATTTACCCAGCTTGAAAGAGATAACTTTAAGTAACAACGCGATCAAAGAAATAGGTCGAGATATATTTAAAAATTTACCATCGCTGAAGCGTTTGTATTTAGAAGAGAATTCCATAAACGTGGTGCAAGATTTAGCCTTTAACGAATTAAAAAATTTAGAAGAATTGGAAATGCATAGGAATCAAATAACCGCCATATCGAGGAATTCGTTCTCAGGATTGATGTCTTTGAAAAGGCTCGATTTGCATTCGAACTTGTTATCCGAGCTGAAAGATTTTACCTTCGCTGAGATGCCCAATTTGGTGGAGTTATTCGTCGACCAGAACATGATCGAGAGTGTAGGGGAGAAGGTATTCTACGCGTTAAAAAATTTAGATAGGTTGGTTATGGCGGAAAATAAATTACACATTTTACCAGACAACGTGTTTGTCAGTTTACCTCATCTACGTGTGCTCGATTTACGAGATAATCTGCTCCAAACGTTTACCTACGATACGGCGTCACCGATTTTGGATAAATTGAAAAACGAATCGTTTTATTTTTACATCGAAGGTGAGTTGAATTTTTTTCTAATGTAGTTTAATTAGAACCCGAGAAGAAAAATTAATTATGTGTACGTTCTTGCTCAAAGCATGCGGTTGTATCTCCGGAAAGAATTTTCAATTGAATTGCATCGCGAGTATTTTTACATATATTCGCACTCCAAGTTGAAACTTATTAAATATTTCCCATGTTCTTCTTAAATTCGCATATATCTCAGTATTTTTAAGACTCACCTATTGCAGATCATGCTTTGTAAACATTTGAAATAACATCGCGTCATTTTAACGAGAAAATTTCCCTACAACTTTTATTCTATAAGGATGGAATGACTGTTCGAGTGTTCAAATTCATACATTTTTCGATATCAATTTATGGCAGTGGTTCAATGTGCTCGGTTGAAATGCAATAAATGATGCAACGTTGCAATTTCTTATAAAATGATATTATTTGCAAGTGGGTTGCGAGGAAAGGAGAAGATGAAGCGAGTTTTCTGATGGCTGATTTTGGGAACGAGAGAAGGCTAATCATGGTTGGTACTTTTGAGGAATTTATGCTAATATCAGAAGACCCTAGTTAAATAGGGGTTCTAAAAGTTGAAATGAATATGATGATAAAATACACATTTTTGTTTTTCCGTTTGCTCATATTTTCCCATGGACGATTATGGAAGTCATTCCCCTCTACTTCTTTTCTCCATAATTAGGTAATTAATTGACTGAAATAAATGCAATTTTGGTATAAAATGCATAGGTACAGTAAATAGTTCAATGATTTTCCTCTTTTGACTTAAAAAGAAAATTATTTGAAAATTCCCAAATTTTTGAAAAAGTCATGAATAGCGCAACCAAAAATGTGTTTTCACATATCATATTTTTGCCAGCTCGTTGGCCTTTATGACATTTTCCCACGAATCATGTCATCCTGATGAAACTGGTGAAAATTGAAAACACATATTTTAGACAAAAAAATATTCACATACAATTTTAATAAATGTAATACCTATTTCAAATTTCAGCCAAAATTTCAATAAGGTAAACTACCATAATATGGATCACTTTTCTTTTTTTTCAAGAAGCCACCGACTTTGTAAATTTCCCATAAACATGGATTTTCAAGCCAATCTAATGGTACTGCGAAAAAAATGCAAGGGATGGAAATTGTTGAACTTGAAATGCTCTCCCTTTTACAAGCGAGCTATCAGCATTTTTTACACGGGGCTTGGTTTTCGAGGTTTTCTAAATCCAAAAAGTCAAAAGAAATCTGACAATTTTTCTAAGTCCAAAAAAGTCTCACATAATGTCTAAAAGTCAATTGCCCAAGTTCAAAACGTTTGAATTATTTGTCTGACGAAATGTCTAAAAGTCAGCATTATCTCTGAAATTTAATTTTCCCAGTTCAAAATGCCAATGGAAATCTGAAAAAATTTTTTAGTTCAAAGAAATCTGACAAAATGAGAGAATTTTGATTTTGTCAGATTTTTCGCGGAATTACCTACAGTAAAATCATATTCTGTGCTAAAAGTTTTTCAAAATATGACTTT
Organism: Pseudococcus longispinus; assembly: GCA_900064475.1. NCBI lineage: Eukaryota > Metazoa > Arthropoda > Insecta > Hemiptera > Pseudococcidae > Pseudococcus > Pseudococcus longispinus. The sequence continues at coordinate 5,819 of FIZU01015159.1, read as the reverse complement.
TCTACGGGTGTGTGAAATGTGTAAATATTCCTCATAATTACCGCAATCGATGCTCCTATCGATATGATTCTCACGATTCTTAAACTGAGATATGCATACGTCTAAATACTCGCGAATACATCTGTATTCACTCGTTCATACAAAAACAGCCAACCCATACAGAACACAACGATACGATAAGAAGAGAGAAAAAAACCTACATACAAGGAAATTGAAATAAACCAAGACGGTCTGAAACAAAAGCCAACGTGATATTAAACCTAGTAAACGATACCACGGATAGTACACTAAAAGCGGACGATCATGTAAAGCGGAATATTTCAAAAGTAAAAGCCTTTCCCGCCATTTAACAAAGGGTTGTGTTTATTCAATTTATTTTGAATTAAGGCTTTGTTAACCGACAATTTCCTGCTGTTATTCAACAAAAGACCGTTTAGTCCAAGATAAAGGACTCTCTACTTGTACAAAAACAGCGCTGCTACTACGCGTTCGCCTTTTTCAGCTCGCATATTATTATTCCAATGCACTCGGATTGGACTGCGCGGCTTCGTATTCGTACATACGTATTTTGCCCCTTCATTCTTCCTCTACTTATGCACGCGAGACACTACAACTAAATGTTTAGCCGACAATTAAAAATAATTCTACGACAAATGTAGGTACATATCTCTAGTAATACGATACCCTCTCCTTCCACCTAACCACTCAAATATCGTTTAATCGTAATAAACAGGAAACAAAAAATATTAAATGCTAATTTTTTTAAAGACTTTCTCAAACACGTCTTCTTCTCATATCTATAGCCAGTCTCGTGATAATCTTGTGGAAAACTTATCCGCGTTAATTTTTCTCATCTCGTAGCAGTTTGACGATATGACGAGCCGCATAGAAAAAATTATCTCTCCGGAGATTTTAAGTTAATTTTCAACCGGTAGATGAGTGAGGTACCTGCGACTACGAAGTTTGTCGGAATTTTCTTCTTATAAAGTTTTATTACTCGGGCTACTCTCGAGTCTGGCTAGGTATTGCACAAGCACAGCACGCAGGCCGTTTCGTTTGCATTTCCATAATTCTAATTTAATGAATAAATTCGCGAAATGTATTTAAAATTAACCCTTTATTAGTCTGCTAATTAATAACTCGACTGAATTAAGGGGTTTAAGAGCGCGATAACTTGTCCACTACTTTTCCGTAGACGCCAGACGGCTCCAGCCAACTTCGCCTTTAATACGAATAGGCCTCTATACCTACTTAGGGTATTTCCAACCGGCGGTGCGAAGGTGTTACGAAGCCACCGTGGTGGAAACCTTTAAAATTTCCATCGTTAGAGGTAGGGTACGATAACAAAAAGACACCGATAGTGCCATCGGTAACCATATGCGAGCTTAATCGTTTATAACAAAGTACTTAGATAAATTATATAAGTAGAATTTGGCGATAGAAATATGGACGAGGATTCCTTACCGTGTTCCATAAAAGTATCTACCCGAACAGAGTTTATAGCGAATCTCGAATGGTTTAACTGTTTTTTATTTTAATAGATTGCATGTGTCCTTTGAAGGGAATTCGTAAGGGGTTTGGCCAGGTCAGTGGTGAAATCGACCTTGCTCCGATTTTCTATCAAATCCCGACTGGTTTGTCTTGTTGATGTGAAAAAGTTTCTTAAAATTTTTTGACCAAGTCTGGTCATCCATAACTCAAAACAGAAAAAATTTCCAGAAGTTGAAATATCATAACTTAAAATGATTTTTTTCAAAGTTAAATATTGAAAAAACAAAAAAAGTGTTGAGTAAAAACATTCATAATTTTTTTAAAGTAGGGGCTTTGAGCCGAGGTTTTTAAAATTGTATTTGATTATATAAAATTATTAAAAAATTGTGCTCAAAAAGACGTTCAAAAAATGAAAATTTTTTTAATTGCCATTTTCCAAAATTTTGCTTTTTGAGATATGACATTGTTACTCCGGATGTTCGATTTGTTTTCCAATTTTCATTCAAACGAACGATATTCGTTTTGGTATAATTCGGTCATGCGTCCGGGTAATATAGCATTTTGATACCTCGTCTCTGGTCTAGCGACTCGTCGGTATAAGAAATTGATAACGTAATGTGGGACACGTCACGTCACCATGAAGGTGGCTTTTTCCAACGGTCTACGACCGCTAGGCACGAAAAGACAATAGGACGAATTGATTTTCAAACCAGATTCTACGTCTGGTAAATTGGCGCTCATTAATCAAAACAGAAAGCTAGTGAAATGTAAGAGGAGGAAAAAAAATTAAACGACGCCCATTATTTTTGTTACTGGAAAATTGCCCCCTCTACGAGTCTCGTTTTCCTCTTCTTTTTTTTTTTACTCTGTCTCAGTGCCGTTGTTGGTAAACTATTCTGTCAAAGTTACACGGCTCGCAAGTTTTCCACTTGCCTTGGTTTCGGCTGATGCTGTCGTTATGCTGTTAGTCGCTACTTCATCAGCCGCAGGGAGCGTTAAAAAATGTAACGCTTCGGTGGATTTGATAGGTCAGTTCGTGATTTTGTCGATAAACTGGCTACATCCATCTTTAATAGAATGACGGCTGGAGTTTTTTTTTCTCCCTAGTAGTATTACCGGTGTCTCGGCCGGTTGGCGATTTATGTAGTTTTCTTTTAGTGATCTTTGGGGTTCATGAGGGGCCATATTTTGAATGAAATCATTTTGAAAGTTGGTTTTAGAGCATTGAGGTACTAAAAGGGAGATATTTATGATGAGAAAAATTGTTTTCGAAAAATTTAATGGCTTATGAAATTGTCACTTACAAAACTTTAACATTAAGAAATAGCCAAATGAGTTTTTGTGCATTATCAAACATAATATCAAGTAAATTTTATAGTGACTTGGTAATTATTTCACATATTGGTCACTTTTTGTTACATTCAGCTTGAAAATCACTAAAAATTACTGTTCCTTGTATTTTTTCCTGTTTTTTATCTCAGATTAAAAATTGAATTTTCCTTCTTAATTTTCCGTTTTTTTAGGCAAAATTCAATTTTTTGAATTTTTTGAGATTTTATATTTTTCTGCAACTATTTTTGTACGAGTACGAGTAGTTTCAAATAGATAAATTCGTGTAAAAATAGCTGTGATCTCAGATCTGTATAAAAATTATTGAAAACTCCATTGAAAAGGTCAATAAATCATAAAAAGCATCCAAAATCTCGTAAAAATTGTGAAAATATTCCTAAAAATCATAGAAAAATGTAAAAATGGTCTAAATGCCATAAAAAACGTTACAATGTTCACACATTTTTAAAATCAGCATAAAAAACGAAAAAAATATGAAAATCTTTAAAAATTTTGGAAAAATTTGAAAATATTCCACCGGTTTTCATGCGATTTTCGATAGATTTCATTATTTTATGATAATTTTTATAATATCTTCCCTGATTTTTCTGAAAATTCTAACAATTGAGTACAACCATATTTTCGACGATTTTCATAATCTTTTAATCATTTTTTTATGTTTAAAATTCTTTTCATGAAAATTTTGACAATATTTACGAGATTTTTGACAGCTTTCATTATGTTGTGGCCATTTCTACGATACTTTTATCCATTTTTATGACAATTTTAACCATTCTTACGAAATTGATTTTTATCAAGTTTTTGACCATTTCAACAATATTTTCAATAAACATATTTTAAATGAATGTTGAAATTTAACAATTTCTACAAATGTTTGAACCCCTTTTATGATGTGAAATTTTTCAAGTCCGAAAAGTCATCTATCCGACCAGAGAATCTCTGAAATTTTTAAAGTCCAAAAAGTCATCCATGGTAACAAAATCTCATGATGCAAAAGATAACCTACAAACTTTCCCCCCACCCCCCCTCCATCTTGGGCATATCCATGTCATAAAATCGCGAATAAAAATCGCTGATGATCATCATCATTTCTAGTTTTTGCCCAAAATCAAAATTAAAAGAGCCAAGGGACATGTAAAGTAAAACAGTAAATTTTGAAAAAAAAATGTTCACGATAATTCGAACCCGAATCAATTTTATCTCGTTAAAAAAATTTCATTCGTTTTATTCGGCAAACAACCACTATAATTGCATTTTTTTGAAAACACTCTCGGACACGACGATAGCGCGATGTATACAATACGATGGAACTAAATTACCAACAAATCCTCCAATTATAAAACAAAAGCCCGGCGAGAATTATCAAGCGTATAATTTTGCTAAACAATATCACGCGAAACCGTCGAGTTAATTTTTAATCAGCAACAATTTTTAGACATTTTTAATTAAAGGTAGATTTTTGCCAGTGCAAACACATATTTGCCAGAGTTGGTTAATCGGCGCTGTACTATATGGCATAGCGACAACCCTCTTTTTACATGAATTTATAACTATAGTACCCGCCGTACACGCGTTATCCGCATTTAATCGTGTACATTTTAAAGCGCCGTTATTTGAATGTAATTTATTAGCCTAATTTAAACAATATGTTAAAACAAACAATATTAACATAACCGCCGTTTTAGCGGTTATTATCAGCGGCCTCGATGTTCTTAAAATCGTTTAAGAAGCTGCGAGGTTTTGGTACTTTAAATTTTTAGGGATATTTAAGAGGTTATAGGATGAGGTGGAATTTTGAAAGAAAGAAGGAAGACGAGTTTGGGTAGAAATCAAGGAGTTGGTTGGAATTTGTATTATAGTGCTGAATGGGAAACAGATGAAATTTTGGAGGAAGATTGGTATTTCTTTGATGATATTTTGTATGGATAACTCGAGAAGGATTTCATTTTGAAGAATTTTTTTGATAACTTTTTTGGTGGATGATAAAATTACGTTTCGAATGAAATTATTCCTTTTATATTTCCTTGCCAAAAATTTCATGAAACCAAAAGTAATTCTACTAATATCATACAAACGCTATTATTTCTATCCTCTTTCAACGCGGTATTCACGATTTTCAAAGTGAATCGTAAAGTGGTAAAACAGTTAAGAATTTCTCTGGAAAATTCTCAAAATATCGAGAAACCATCTCCAAGTTATAAAGCCATTAAAAACTGAAGAATTTGAATAATTTTTTTAACAAATTTTAGAAACATGCTGGTAAAGGTGCTTGTTTTTGCCACAAAAATCGAAAGTAAATCAGGTAATGACAATTGATGGTTTTTTGAATAAGATCATCATTGTGTGCTACATATTTTTAGCAGAAGGAAGAAATTCAATGATTTTTGCTGGAAAATAACAATATGGAATAAGTAGCAAAAAATACGAAAAAAATATAAAATTCCTGTCACCTTAAATAAAAAAATTGAGAATTCTCAATAAGTACATTGCTTTTTGTATGTAGCTATCTTGAATACAACAAAAAAGAGAAGGGTCAGTGATAAATTGGTTCCATGTAAAAAGCAGAATAATTTATTTTAGTAAGTAATTATTTAATGTAGAGGGTGAAGGGGGAGCTAAAAAATTGAAATTATCAAAATTTTGTTCAAAAAAAATACGAAAATTGTTATTTTTTAATTCAAAACACAATTAGACACCGTGTGGTAAAATCAAGGACACCTTGCACTGAGAATTTTTTTTGTTTTTTTCTATATAAATCGAAAGTTTAGGTTAAAAGATGAAGATTAAAAAAAAATTATGAAAATCGGTCCATTAGAACCCCCAAAATTAATTTTTTAATTTCGTAGTCAATAAAAACGGTACCACGTCGCGCACCCTGTAGTTTGATGCAATACGATTACAGTGCGACGTTGCCCAACGTAGGCGTCGCACGCTTTTTCGAATGATTAAAAAATAAATAAAATGAGCGGTTAAAATCG
>FIZU01015154.1:0-21515 GCA_900064475.1 Pseudococcus longispinus | reverse complement strand
TTTTTGCGCCACCCGTTCACTTTTCGAAAAAAATGAATATAACCTTTTTTGTTGTAAATTTTATGTACTTCAATTTTAGTCATGTCCATTTTTTCGTTTTCACTCATATTTACAGAGTTACGGGCAAAAAATCGCGAGGGGATCTCTTTGGGTCCACATTTGGGGGACTTACCGAGGGGTGAGGTTCGGAGATTTTTTAGTAGTTAATCAGGACGTCGAAAAGAATATTTTAAAACCAAAAAATTTTTTTGGTAACCCAAAATGTAATTCATTTCTTATTTCACTGGACTAGATTCAAAGCTGATGAAATCCTTCTATACTTCACCACTCATACATAGAAGTCCAAAATAACCATTATCCAGACTTATTTGTGTACTTTTTACTGGGATGATTCCAAAAATACCTAACGAGGTCTTCTCTACCAAGAAAGTACCACATTCAGTTATGTTCGAACGAAAAACGAATAAAAAAAATCGTACCTATTCTAAAATAAAAATAAATCAATTATTATTCTATTTTCCAGTACCACACTTTTTATCAGTAGCAATCCAAAACATTTTAATTTTTTTCACGGCTGAATAATGATTTAGCACACATTTGAAAATAGTTTCCAGCGCACTTCGACCATTATCAGGTCGTTATCGTAACTGAAAATAGCGATGTATTAAATACCTTCGATATACCAGCAAACACAGCGAAATTAAGATAATGTACACACAGGTACTAATGACACCAGCCCTTGTACAATTTCAATTTCACGAGATGCAATTGGAACAAAAATAGGAATATTTTTTCAAATGCAATAATTCAAAAATGTATTCCACTTGCACAGACGAAGAATTTGTATACAAACAGAAACATTTAAGTAAGTGCTCGTGCTCACGTAACGAGGTAGAAAACGCACCTACTATCTAATTATAGAATTAAAACGGGCAAATACTTGAAATAATCACGAAAGAAAACGACGTGCCTTTAAACTTGAGATTTAATCGGGTATGCGATGCATTTCTCAGAACAGATTCGAATACTCGTGCAAGGTTACAGGGTTTCTGATGAAATTTCGAAAAAATTTCAATACCTAATGTTAATGATCGAGCAACAGCTTGGAAATAATTAGGTAAAAGTAAACCTATAAGGCGAAATATGTGAGAATTTCAATGACTTATCATATTTTTTTCTAAACACAACACAAATAGGTAGATGAGCTAGATGTCAGCATTATTTGAAAACGAGTTCATAAAACGGTGCAAGGTTTTTAAATTGTAACTACAAAACATTACAAAATATTCAAATTTTTTTCATTCTAATCGCCTAATTGTAATTTTAAAGAATAATTTACACCGAAAACGCGCTTTTTACGATTTGAAAACAGCATTACGGAACTGCGACGATAATTGATATTACGTTTGTAATTACAGGCTCGATTTATGGCTAAAAATATCGTGAAAAAAGTACGAAAATTGAACAATATACCTTTTGTAAATCACCTTCGTGTTCATTTACGTACAACTACCGATATTCGATACTTGGAAAACCTGATACCGCGTCGAATAAAAAAGTCGACACAACTACGCAGTCCATTAGCACGGACAATATGAAAATATGAATGCATCGATATTAGGCTTACACTCGAACAAGAAGATATCTTTTTCAGAATACTATTACAACTGATTTGCAATTCAAATACCAATTTCTGACTTTGTTATTTGAAATTAACGAGAAATGCTCGAACAAAAAAGCAGCACGGTTTGCGGTTTTTTTCAATTCTTTTTCAAAAACCTACGAATTATGACAAGAAAGTATTTGCAAGTTGATGTATCATCTATTCATCTGAAACTATTACGTCGTGAGATAAATTTAACGTAGTGTGAGTTAGAAGTAAATCTTCGCAGCGAGTTGAATCGTTATCAGTATTATTTGAGGTAAATTTCATTTCTGTTATCAGCTGTTTTGTGAAAAATCGAACCTAAAAACCAGTATCGTAAAGCTGTCCGCACTCGAAACTCGCTTATGGTTTTTTAATTACGTTGTTCGCAACCAAATTTGTATTATTTTTCCAAGGTTAAAAAGTGGCAACAAATCTACATACATCATAATCAACGTAGAAATGAGTACAAACTAGCCAAAAAAAAACCACCACTTACATCACCATTCGAATTATCTCGATTGTATCGAAATTGCAAAAAAAAAAAAAAAAAACGCAACGTAACTTTCAAGATGATAAAAATTACGAGAATTTTTCGCCACCAATGAACGTAAACCTGAACTTGAAAATGATCAGACGCCGGAAACATGGTTTGATTAAAGCTGACAAATCGTCACTTGTAATACATCGTACGATTTTCATCAGGATGGCATACGTCACATAATCTAACACCTAAATTCCAGTCACCGGCTTACTATCGAAAGATTTTCACATCGATGTGATGCAATTGTACCCATATTTTTGAGTATTCTCTACACGCGAATATGAATGGACCGCGTAGTCGAAAAAAATAACAGTAATATCGAAGCTAAACCGTAAATTAGCAAAACGATTCTGTCGCTGATTTAGTGCGGCTAAGCAATTTTAAATTTCAAGTTTGAAGTAACGATAATGCATGCATAATTAATCACTACAGTGCTTAAAAAACGACGATGTGAAAACTTACCGAGATTAATCTGGTGTGTTTGCGAATATGGTTTAGGAACTTATTAACACTGTAAAATATCTAAAACTAAATCAATAAGATTGTTGTGCGAAAAAATTAATTAACTTTCCAAAGTTCAACTAAATTTCATTGATTTAGAACAAATTGTGGAAGTATTATGCATCGTATCACCTCATATCATGTGTCGCATACTCATAAACAAAATTTTCATAATTACCAACTTCAACCTACGAAAGTACCTCTTGAACAATGACATTTTTTAGCCGAGGATGCTGATTGGCTGGAAATTGGCGCATGTTATGAAATGTTACGAACGCAAAATACGTCGTTAATAATTAATTTTTTTATTTTAATTACTTTCGTTTATTTTTCTGACATTGTTTTAAAGTGAAAATAAAAGACTAGGGAATTCAATTTTTATTGATAGGTACTCAATTAAACGTATTCACGAAATGGAAGAGATTTAATCAATTTTTTTCTTATCTCCAAATTGCTTTTCTTATCTAAAATGCGAATATTATTCTAACGAATGAATCATGACTATAAATAAACAACTCTTCACTTGATTTCTTTCTAAAAATTGATGATAGATGATATTTAATATCCTTACTGCATTCGATGAAAATAGTTTGACTTACAAATTAAAAAAAAATTCAACTTGAAAGTGACGTAATTACACGAGGACTATTAAGACAATTTTTTTAAAAATCAATAGGTATTGTATATTGTTAGGAAGTTTCTTTTACATAATGTATATGAAAACAATTATTTTAATTTAAAAAACAAATAATAGAATAGAACTAAAAATTCAACAGAACTATAATTGACACTTAAACAAAAATTAAAACAACTAACAGAAAATAAAACACCTGAATTATATCATGGAGATGGAAATCCATCGAGTTGAGTAACAATTATAACATAATTGGTAAAAAAAATGTTGATATTATAAAATGATATACTCGTTATAATATATAACAAAACAATAAAATCTTATTAATGCACAAAACACAACCTAAAAATCGCACCCTCGCTGTAACAACACCACAACTCAAAAAAATATAATTTTATTTTTTCCTAAAACTCATTTATTCATCGATGATTATGAATTTCAATTAAAAATTAATTTCAGTTTTTTGATTTGCGAAGTTATTGCAGCGATGGTGCGAAATCATGAAGTAAAAACTTATAATTATTCGTAATTAATCTACCATAAATAAGTCCATTAATTAACATTTAACAAGTCACATTACAGGAATCAAGATCAGTCAAAATTGCGTTGGCTTTACTTTTAACTTCATCTATAAATGGCCTTTCTTCAGGAGTCAGTTTAAGCATACTCAGCATAAGATTGTGAAAAGTCTAAAAAAGAGTTAAAGGAACATTGATACAATATTTTTCCATCGATACAATTATTTGAAAATAATGAAATAATATATATATGTTGGCTTACTTCAGGATATGGCGAATTTTCAGGAAACGTTATACGTCCACTTACTACTGCTAAAGCCACAGAATCGCCTTTCTCATGGATGTAATCAAATGGTGATTTGTAGAAGCATAGTGCATAGAGTAAACATCCCAAAGACTGAAATTAATCAAATATATGGTCAATGACCATGTGGAAAAGACGAAAAAGAGCTTCAATTAAATTCAATAGCGTACCCAAATATCAGTTCTTTGATCAATCGTTGAATTCACTTCAACATTAAATAACTCTGGAGCGCGATATGTAATTGTGCATCTTGTGCTAGCGTAGTCTTGAAGTTTTTGAGCTTCTGAACTATTTTTAATAAATACGATTGCTGGAGCAGTCGACCCTGTAAATTGATTTATTTAAAACTTTCGAACGTGACGGAATTAGGAACAGATTAATTTACCTAAATCCATCACCACTGGGGTGTTATCAGGTGCTAATAGAATATTAGAAGGTTTAATATCTCTATGAGCGAGAGGCGTAGGACGAAAATTATGAAACACTTTGATTCCTTCGCAAACTTGTATAAATAAATTCATCACATCTATCGGACTCATGTGTTGATCGATTTTCTCTCGTATTTTCAAATCTTTATCTACGGTTCCATTCTATCAACAACAAACATATTGACAATTAATAATTTCAACCAACAAATTTCATGAACAGAAAATACGCCGCTTACTCGATAAAAAGGTAACAGCATGTAGACGACAGTTACCGAATGAAGCACAGGATCTGCTCCTTTATCGGTTAAAACATGATCCAAACAAGGTAAAATATTAGGATGTTTTAGCAAATTATGGTATTCTACTTCTTGTAAAGCTGTTCTTTGATCTTCCAGTCCATGACAAATGATTTTTTTCAGGGCGAGCTTCTTCTTTGTTTCGTGGTGTTCTACTAGATAGATTGTGCTGAAACCACTACATCGAATTTTATAGTAAAAAATATTCAAGATTTCACTATCGATTTAAAATTCTATCATTTTCTTACCCTCCATCGATCATTTCACGTACGTAATATTTCACATTGTTGATGGTTATGGTCTCCCGAGAACATATGCAGCCCATTTTGAAAAGAATGCTCCATCCAAGAGAATTCATTTTCTCACTGAATTAATGATGTAAGATGCCACTGTCCCATAATACAATTTTTCTAAAAAATTTAATTACCTACTTCAAATAATTGAAGTAAAAAGTTGGTAAAAAGTGAAAGTGCTGTGCTATCAAAGAATATCTTATCAATTATAAATAAATATCCAGTATATTTCTTAAAGCCTGACTTCGAAAATTTGGAATTTTATAAAATATGTGTAAGTATATTTAAAAAAATAAAGAGAGCAGTAAATAAATAATAAAAAAATGTGATCGACATTATATTTGCATGTGCCCGATAGATAGCGCTGAAAGTGTGTAATGTTTTGAATTTCGTTTGTATTTTTTCTGAAAAAAAATAGATGTCGTTAGGAGTCCATTAAAATGAAAATTAATGAGAAGTCGAGAACACGTTTGTAGGTACTTTCGAAGTTGCAATTTCTAAGTTCAACCTTTTGAAAAAAGTGCACTATTTAAATTTTAATTGGTATTGTCTTGCGAAGAACAATCTTGTTCTGAACTGCTGAGATTCATTAAATTATCTTCGATAGTTTTTTTACATAGGTGAGTATCGCAATTTTCTATTCAAGTTCAACTACTGAAATTATCTGTCTACAATTATACTTCAATTGTTCTTTTGGCAGAAAAGAAGTATGATTTGAATTTGAAAGATGAGAATTACTCTAGGTAAATAATTTCCTGGATTCCTGAAAGTAGGAAACTTTTCGGATATTTTTGTTTCAACTTTCGGTTTTTCCTGTCTGTCGATGATCATCGTACAACTTTCCAATACAGTTCAAGAGTCATTTACTTATTACCACTTTATCGAAATAAGAACCCATGGCGAACAGCCGAACAGGTGACAAATCTAACAGAACAACACACTTGAAAATATGAATTTCTTGCGATGTAACCAATGAACCAATCAAAGGAACTGGAAATCATGTGGCATGACTGATTATTTATCACATACGAGTCTCGTGTTTGCAAAAAAGCCATAACGCTTCGTTGTCATAACGTATGTGTAATTATTTTAATCCGTATGTGCAGAGAAACATTCGTAAGATTTAAGTATTTCTAGTTGAATTAGTTTTTATATTATTTATTCCAGTCGTTTTGCTAATCGAAGTGAATCTAAATATATCACCAACTCATCCTTCACAGTTCACATACATACCAAACACGTGGTGATCAAAACTCAATTTTACTCTTCAGTTTCCTGGTTAAATTTCTAATTTCAGAATAGAAATTAACCCTCGATTCTTTTATCGAAAAGAATAATTCACCGACAGTTCGGCGTTCATCCAACATGAATTCATCAACTGCTCTGTAAACTACTTCGATTCTTCGAAATATCATCTCAAATACGTACGAATTTGGATGGCGCATGCTCTTATACGGTAAGGCAAGGTACGTTATTTCATATATCATGTATTTCAAAGTACTGATTTCGTCAAGATATTTTCTCAGCTTGTAGAAATTTAATTTCTGCGTATATTCTTCAAGAAGTCTTACTAACATCTCATGAAGTATAAACATTTTCACTTGGTGTACTGACGCTCAATTAAATTTCGGGTGTTTTATTCCTCTTTAATTATTTTATTACTTTAATCTAAAGCTTTTTTGAAGTCGAACATTTCAACCGAAACTAGACTGTTTATTACACCTTTGTGAAATAATTTACCAAGTTTTATAGAAGCTTGACTGCCTTTTTTATCCAACTGCTGGAAATTTACGCTGGAAAATTTAAGTATCTCAAGTTCTGTTTGTTGAAGTCAGTTCAAGTACTACAGTTACATTGCTCTAGACGTTATTATTCTAAGCAGGAGAATTTTTTTGTTGAAAGACAAAATGGATTCTAATGTTGATATGGTTAGACATGATTCGGCCGGACAGCGTCCCGAATCCACTTTCCCGAAAGCTGTTTTTCCCGAATACCAATTCCCCGAATTTTTTTTCACGAATCCATTTTCCCGAATCCCGAATCTGTATTCCCGAATGTACCCTTTTTCTCAAACACCATGGGGTTTCTCAAATACAACCAGTTTAAAATAACCATCGTACTGCTACTGAGTCTAAAGTGTTAATCTTGACAAAATGTCTAGAAGTCAGCATTATCTCTGAAGTCTGAACTGAGGTGAGTATGGGTAAAAGACTGAGTACAGCACCTAAAAAGAAATGGCTAGAAGAGCAGCATTCAACAGACGACAAGTATTCGCAGCTGGGAAGTAACATCTTACAATATTTAAGAAATATTTCTCATAATAAGTATTAATTTACTAATAGTTATTAAGTAGTTTTATCTTTGTGTTTTTATCATCGTTATAAAACTTTTGGATTTTTTTCAGGATTTAAAACATTTGGGAAAATAGGGTTAGGGTCTGCGGGATAATGGATTCGTGAAAAAGAATTCGGGGAATTGGTATTCGGGAAAAACAGCTTTCAGGAAAGTGGATTCGGAACAGTGTCCGGGAAGTGTAGATATTCTCATACGATTCCCGTACATTTTCCTGAATCCAGTTTCCCGAACAGTGTTTTTCCCGAATACCGAACAACTTTTTCCCCGAATAGCAGATTTCCCGAATACCTTCACCCCAAATTCCCAAACAATAACTATCCTGAATGAGTTTTTCCTGAATAATTACGTATGATTTTCTTCTAGAACACCGGTTTTTGTGATAAATATTTCCGTGGAAAGGTATTTAGTTAATGACAGGGAAGGCCAAGGAAGGCATACCATGAGAAATTTCATAAATCATAGCAGTGACAACAATTGAGAGCAGAAAGCTGCTAATCAATCCAGACCTTTATGTTGGGATGCCTAACCGAAGTTCAAAGAGAACAAGGTTACACCGAAATTGCAATATTCGAATTGAGTATGGGGCGGCCTGTTGAAGCAGCAACCCCAAACAGAAAGTGGTTGGAACTTGGAACTTCAGAACAGAATATCAGGAATTGTACAAGACTGTGCTGGGAAGAGTACCGAAACGAAGATAATGAAATTGATTACCTTCGAACCTTATCTCATAACTCATAAGTCATAACATAAGTAAATAAATTCGTATATCGAAATATAAACCTTCATTTAGTCAAGAAAAAAATTCTGGAGGAATAACATTCGGGAAACTGAATTCGGGAACCTCTCATACGATAAAACGATTGTACCAAAAATAAAATCATAATGATTATTTTATTGTAACGTAACGATATATTCGACCCATTTGGATCTTATTTTGAAAGTACCTAACCATTCAATGTTTAATGAAATTCGCTTGTTGAAATTCATTTATTCAGACTTTTCAAAGTCATGGGACAGTCTTTCATTTCTACTTCTAACTTCATTGTCTTTAAATAACATATTTTACTAGTAGGTGTCCCTTAAATTGTTTGCTGTTGGAAAAAGAACACTTTGAAGTTGAGATGCCAAAACAACTATGTAGTAATTAATTTATTTTGTCCTTCGTTGAAGTACAGAAAAAAATTGAATTCAGCCTAAAGGTAACATTTTTAATTAAAATGACTGCTATAATTGCGAAGTAACTTTTTTCAGCAGTTTTCGTAGCTGTTGCACCTACGCCCAAGAAAAGAAAACCTTTTAAAGCCACCTTCGCGCTGATCCTGCAAACAGAATACACCGGTTCGTAGTTTGTAATGGAAAGTAAAACAGGAAGAAAGTCGAGTAAATATTTTAATTGTTAATCAACTGGTACAATGTTTTGTCGAATAAATCATGCCGTTATGTTTAACGCTGAATTTAAATTATTGTTACAGTTGTTGGTTCAATTGAAGAGGAAAAATTTTCAACATTATACATAATGTGAAATATCGCTGGAAAACTCGGTCATCAATAATATTCCACGTACGAGCATTCCATTATACAGACTGCCTCTGCAGATACTCGTAATACTTCGGCCATCTATTCTTGACCTTTTCCCCTCCCCTCTGCAAATTAACTCATTACGTGTAATTTTAATGAAAACGTAATTTGGTAATTTTATTTCCGCAGATGAACAAATGTACCTAGGTTGGATTTTTATATATTAGCTCGAAGAACGAGGCGCTGTTCGCTTTACAGAAATGATTAAGAGCCGATGGCCTACCGCGTTTGCTTTTAAGCCATATCAAATTCATTAAATCGTCTTCACATGACCGGAAAGAAGATATTATCTCACACATAGGAAAAAAAAATATCGGTAAGTAAAAGTAAAACGCGTACGCACTGTTTTTTAACAAGTTTGCCGCCGACGCGTTATTATTTCTTCTTTTTTTTTATTTCATTCTTTTTTTCTTTCTTTAAAAATACTTCTACGGAATATTGCCTTGGTTCACCTGTTCATTCATCACTGTTACCATTCATTATTTCGTAAGATGAACAACTCATATACGCGTTATAGTTTGTAAACTCGCCAACCGTATACGTAGTCGATGATGCGCTAACAGTTTCAGTTGTATCAACGTGTGGATCGGCTCAATAACTTCATTTGTATTCGCGATGCTGTTATTTTTACTAATCTATGGTTCGATGTTGCTGCCAACCCTCGTATAATCGATACGATTAGAAGAGTTCTTTTGTTTGACGAATTTTTTTATAATTTATTTCTAGAGAAAAAAAATTCTAACAATTATTTCTCGCTGGGAAAAGAAAAGGCTACGTAATGGATAGGAAAAAATTCATTATTAAAGGCGATGGTAATTTCTTCATTAATGTTATATTTCTTTTCATTTTTCAGACCGATTTCAAAGCTGGAAACAGCGTTGGCGTTCGAAGACGAATATTACACAGGAATGGAAAAAAAAACACAACGATAAGAAAATGGTCGGAATTAAAACGACGTATTATACACGTATAAGGTGGGCTATACGCGTAATTCTGACATTGACTAATATTCGCATATACCGCTCCCAATGGCCGCGCGTCTTTCCCCAATCTTAATACAAAAGCTCCGATTTATATACGATGAAGAACAAGAAGGAATATTACGAACAGAAGTAATACGGCAAGAAAAGGGACGGAAGAAGAGCAGGTGGAGGCAGCTGGGCAATTCCTTGAACAATAATTATCTCCTCGAAGGCATTTCTCTATCTTCAACAGTGCCCAAATCAATACGAAAAGCCGCCTTGTTTTAGTAATTTGCATTTCGCTCTTATGTACGTTCTTAACTGGCAGAAGAAAGGGAGCGGCCATGCGTCATGTCCATACATGTTAAGACGGTGCAAAGCGAACCTCTCTTCGGCCCCGGCGCCTCCTTCGCCAGCGTTACAACCATTTTCAACTATCCTTAAAACACCCAACGTCGCCCTTTCCCTACGCGAAAAGTTAGAGAGATGTTTAGCTACTTTGACCACCGTACATTCGTAGCCGAACCAACCCTTTTGTTTTATTGTCGGCGTCTCTCTCGTTTCGTATATTTACGTCCTTTTCTATTACAAAACTCCTTATACCTCCTTGAGTCCTTTCTTTACCCAACTATAGCCCAACACATGAGTATCCTTCTTAATGCCGTCGCTGCTTTAGGGTTTCTTATATCTTAACGTCACCGGACTGCGACGTTTCATGAATAATAACCTTTTGGCAGTTAGAAAACCCTTTTACTTGGTTTTCGGCTTGTTACCTATTCCCCATTACAAATGCCAAACTGCTACTGTGGTAATTTCTGTCTTCTAAAATTAACATACTTCATTAATTTTTACAGCCGTTTCCTTCGGCTACAATAACCCGACGAGTAATTCTACTCGCAAATTGTTTTTTTTTTCTTTTTCTACTTCGCATACTTACTTGTACCCCGGCGAAATTTCGTAAAAATATTTTTATTTTGATTTACCCTCGAAACAGATACGTCTTCGACCATGTTCGTACTGTTTTTTCGTGATTTTTTTTTCCTCTCTCGTAATGCAATTTTTTTATACCTCTTACGATGTATTTTTTAGTTGGAAAATTGGTCTGGAAATTTTATTCGCTTCGAGGTTCGTGAAAATGGTAATTTTTTTGCATCCCTTTCCATTCGGGTATGTTTTTTATTCGTCAAATTTCTGTTTATTTTTGCTTTTTTAAATTAAAAACAAAATGTTAATTTTTCCAGGTATTTACCTATATTTTTACAAGCTGTTTCACCTCGAAAGGAAAATAACTCTAAATGATGTTTCGTTTCGTTGCGAAAACACTCGCAATTTCGGTTGGTTAAATGTGAAAAATTTTTTATAACCGGGTTTTATCAACGAAATGTTCAATTTTTCGATTATTTCCAGCTCTGGTCCAAAAATAAGCCGGCAACGTGGTTGGAGTAATCGTAATTTGGAAAATAATTGAAAATGGTCTGTTTTTACTCGTGCAGGTGAGTAAAGTAGGTATTCGTATTCCGAGTATCTGATCTCTCATTTGTTTAAAAGGAATTTCAAGTCTACGATTGGAACGTTTTTTTAGCCTAAGATATGTTTTTCCTATGGGTAATTATGCGAAAAACTTGACGAAATTCTCCTACAATGAGTTTTAGACATTTTGTGAGACAGAAGACTTTTTGGACTTGGAAAAATCTTGGAGATTATGCGGGTGACGAAATTTTCCGACGTAGCTATGACTTTTAGACATTTTGTCAAGCTTTTTTCAACTTATTTTCAGATTTTAACTGAATTTTTGCACTTTGAAGCTTTCAAAGATAATCCTGGCTTTTAGACATCTTGTCAGACAAACAATTTAGACTTTTAAACTTGGAAAAATTCAGAAATTAGGGTAATTTTCCGATATTTTGTCAGGCAGACTTCTTGAATTTGGCAAATTTCAGATATTACTTTGATTTTCAGACGTTTTGTCAGACTTTTTTACTCTTAAAAAATTTTTAAAAACTCAAATGAATTTTTGGACTTGGAAAATTTCAACTTTATGGATTAAGAAAAGTTCGAATCAGACTTTTTTGAATTTGGAAATTTTTTCAGGTTTATACTGACTTTTTGACTTGGATATATCTTTGGTGGAGGGGGGGGGGGGGCAATCTGAAAATTTTGTCCATTTTTTGTGTCCATAAATTTCGTTACGAAATTCCTTGACGACGATTTAGATATTTTTCAAACTTTTTGAACTTAGAAAATTTACTTTCAAACATTTTGTCAGACTTTTTTGAACTTTGAAATATTTTCAGATTTCTACTGAAATTTTTTTGTACTTGGAATTTGATTTCGAAAATTTTTCAAAAAAATTCTATTGCGAAATTTACTCACTAAAATCCGTTACGATGACTTAAATATTTTGTTTGACTTTTTTGGACTTGAAAAAATTTGGAAACTTTCAGAGATCACGCTGACTTTTAGACATTTTGTCAGACAAACACTTGAGTCTTTTTGAACTTGGAAAATTTTAGAAATCAGGTCAACTTTCCGAAATTTTGTCAGGCAGACTTCTCAGACTTGGAAAGTTTCAGAGATCAGACTTTTTGAACTTGGAAAAATTCAGAAATCAGGGTAATTTTCCGATATTTTGCTGGCAGACTTCTTCAATTTGGCAAATTTCAGATATTACGATAATTTTCAGACTTTTGTGCACTTAAAATTTTTTTTAAAAGTCAAATGATCTTTTGGACCTTGAAAATTTCAACTTTATGGACTAAGAATAATTTAAATCAGACATTTTGTCGGCCTTTTTGAATTTGGAAAATGTTTCAGATTTATACTGGCTTTTTGACGCGGATATATCTTATTAGGAGGGGGGGGGGGTAAATCTGAAAATTTTGTCCATTTTTCGTGTCCATAAATTTCGTTACAAAATTCCTTGACGATGATTTCAGACATTTTTTCAGACTTTTTGAACTTGGTAAATTGACTTTCAGACATTTTGTCAGACTTTTTTGGACTTGGAAAATTTTTAAGAATTCAAATGAACTTTTGTACTTGGAAAATGTCAACTTTATGGACTTAAAAAATTTCAAGGAAGTTTAAATCAGGCATTTTCCCAGGCATCCTTTTACTTAACGCTAATTTTTAAACATTTTGTCGGACTTTTTTGAATTTGGAAAAATTTTCAGATTTTTATTGACTTTTTGTGTTTGAAATTGGGCTTCGAAAACTTTTCAACAAAATTCCATTTCGTTGACTTTTAGATATTTTGTCAGACTTTTTTGGACTTGAAAAATTTCAAAAAAAAAAAAAATGAGAATAGGTATCACGACTTTTTTGAACTTGAAAAATTCGACGAGCAAAAGCATATCCTATGTTTTATAGTTTCATGGATAATATGTAAATGGTGGGGACTTATAAGTCGTGTTTTCAACGCGAATTTTTTCTCACTCATAATAAGGGGCTAAGTACTAATTTTTCATTAACAAGTTTTCAAACTTTTTTCACTTTTTAGATAAATTTTTTCACCGTGGACCATTTTCGTTCAATTATTCGGCAAGCTAATGCGGCAGAGTTAACGGCGTTTAAAACCGCCAGCGTATTTTACTTCGCACTCGTCGTCTCCGGATACATCAAACTCGCGAGTAAGAATTTCTTAATTATATTAATGGAGCTCGATCAAATACACGAGTTCGGAGCGCAGCAAATCGTGCAGTATTTGACGACTTGGCAAGACACTAAACGGTGATATTTTTGGTAAACAAAACTCAGATAAAATTCGCGTTCAACGCGATTTTATTAATTACCTCGGGGACGTAGATTATAGCGAATTCGGTATAACGACGAAGGCGTTTAGAGAGAAACTGTTGTACCATTTGTCCAGAAATTACGCGTCCAAATGGGTTCAATACTTAAGGGGTTTATTTGTCTATTGAAATGTCAAAATAAGTCAGACGAATTGAAGTTGAGTCTTTTATGACGCGAATTCGGCCGAATACGAAGCGAAAGGCAGCATATCGTAGCAGCCCCATATTACAAAGTGGGAAAAAGCGAAGCGGCGAAGGTATTTTTGAACGTGGCCCCTCCTCCGTCCAACCAATCGAAACTTGAGGTGGAATTTTTTCTGCGTTTTTATGGCGTAAAATTTACAGTCATCGTCGACGAATATTCCAATAAAATGCAAATGTGTATGCATGACGGTACTCGGCGAACTCTTCAAATTCCAGTTACTCGCAAAAATATTAATTTTAAACGTTTTAATTCGTGTATTTCGGCCAAGACGAGAGCTTATTTCATTCTTACCCGGATACTGTTTCCAGCTAGCGTTTGACTAACGTTGATAAAAAATAGGAAAAATTACGAATTCGGCGTGCCCTTTTGTACTTTTAGGGCAGATATGTTATTCGGTCGGTGGCTTGTAGAAGGGGGAGGATTAGAAACGAAGCCGAATATTGGAATTTAAACTGGGATCTCGTTAAATGCGAAAAAATAGAGATAAATTGATTCAGAACGGGCAGCAGACGAGTTAAGCTAAAGCTTGGAGTTCGGCGAGGACTGAAATTGTGTAGGAAATATATTCGCCTGAAATATGGAATCGTTAATTATACCCTCGTTTGAGTACACGAAGAGAAATCGGTTTTTAATAAGGAAAAAATGCACCGAGAAGTTGGCAAAGAAGTATAAAATAATCGGTTTCTCGTCGCTCATTTTAATGATATGTATAGGCCTAAGCTGAAATGATGTTCATGGAGAAAAATAGTGTTTTGACCTTGTTTCTAGTTTTGGAAAATTTTTTATGAAATTTCATTACCTAAAGCTTTCTAAAATTGGAGTCAAGTTTTTCTTTGAGGAAGAAGTTTCAAAACCATCGAATTTTTGGTGAAGTGTTGAAGAAGTGATAAAATGAAGAGTGATAAGTCAGTGATAATGTTGAAATATCATATTTTGACTTCGACAGATGATCAAAGTTATTGAAGTGTGAAAAAAACTTCACAGTTTGACATTTCAATAATAAGCCGATTGAAAAGTTCAGTGGGTAATAAAATATGAAATAAAAATTTTGAAAAATATCTCAAAATCTGATATTTTGATAAAAAGTCATAAAATGTTGATGAGTGATGAAAATTAAAAGCTATGCTCTTAAAAATTTCAATAATTCAATGGAAAAATACTATTTTCGACCTTTTAACCTTTTCATTTAAATTTTTAGTCCAAAATTCTATCTAGTTTATTATTTTTTTTTAAACTGAATAATTAACTAGATGAAATTCACAGAAGGTTATTACAGTTTTGTTAAACACAATTAAAAATTTGTGCAAAATTCAATTTTTTTCAAATTTTCTTTAAAATTTTATTCAAACACAATCATTTCAAATTTTATTTGAAGTTAGATTTTATGTGACTCTGTTAGAACATAATTTAAAAGAAAATTTCCAACCACATTTTTAAAAAATTTTGTTTGCAATAAAATTCTTCAAAATTCGTGTTTCAGTCAATTTTGCTCAAATTTTGTCTAATTACTTCAAAATTTTGTTCAAATAACAATTTTTTTGCAACAATTTTCAAACATACTTTTTTAAAATATTATTTAAACTCGAACTATAATTTGGTTGAACACAATTTATCAAAGTTTTGCTCAAAATCAAATTCTTTAAAACTCTGTTCAAACGCAATATTTTAAAATTTTCTTCAAAATTCTATTTACACACAATTCCAGCTGTGCAGTGCTCGAAAATACTCATTTATTTCATTATTCGTCACTTTTAGTTTTTTACTTTTTGTCATTTTTGTAAATTTTGGCTTTTTTGATTTTCATTATTTAGATTTTTGGTAAAAAAAATTAATAAACGCTATTCTTCTTAAAAACTTCACAGATTAATAAAAAACTCTGCAACCGTCATTAAAAAATTCACAAAAAATTTCTCGTAAAAATTTGTAAGGAGTAATTGAAAAAAAAATTCAAAACAGTAATTTAAAAATTGAAAAAAGCTCAATAAATTCTCTTGAAAAAAAAATGTGTACGAGTAGAAAACAGTTTTACAGGAAAGCTTCTTATTTTAAAGAAATTTTCTGAAAAAAAAATCGGCCAAGGAAGTTATTGTAAAGTAATTAATCATGTGTTTAGAAAAAAATTTTCAAAAAAATCTATCAACTTTTTTAATGCAAAATTTTTTTGAGGAAAAAAATCCTTTCAAGGAACGCTAAAAAAATTATTATATTGAAAAACTGTCAAAAAAACAAATTTTGAAAATAGTTGAAAAAATCCTTTTTTTCAGATTTTTTTTGTGCTAAGAAAAATCTATAAACTTTTTGATGCAGAATTCTTTTTAAAAAATTCTGAAAAAATTATTTTCTCAGAAAACTGTCAAAAACTAAGTTTTGAAAAAAATTTTAAAATCAATTTTTTCAAATTTTTTTGTGCCAAGAAAAAAATTTTTCAAAAAAATTTACATTTTTTTAATTGTAAAATACATTTTAAAAAAATGCTGAAAAATTGTCAAAAACCAAGTTTTGAAAAAAGTTGAAAAAATTAATTTTTCAGATTTTTTTTATGTGCTAAGAAGAAAATTTTTCGTAAAAAAAACTATAAATTTTTTTGATGCATAATTCAAAAAATTCTGAAAAAATTATTTTCTTAAAAAATTGTAAAAAGCCAAATTTTAAAAAACTTTTCAGATTTTTTGTGTCAAGAAAAATCTTTCAAAAAAATTTCCTACAAATTTTTTAAATGCAAAATACTTTTTAAAAAAATTCTGAATTTTTTTTTTGAAAAATTGTCAAAAAACCAGGTTTTGAAAAAAGTTGAAAAAATAAACTTTTTTCGATTTTTTTTATGTACCAAGAAAGAAATCTTTCAAAAATCTAAGAATACATTTTTTCAATGCAAAATTCTTTTTAAAAAATTCAAAAAAAATTGTAAAAAACCAAGTTTTTATAGATTAGTTTTTTCAGATTTCTTTATGTCTAGAAAAAAATTTATAAATTTTGTTAATGCATAATACTTTTAAAAATTCTGAAAAATTATTTTTTTGAAAAATTGTAAAAAAACAAGTTTTGACAAAAGTTTGAAAAAAAAACAGTTTCAAATTTTTTGATATTCCCCCAACTAAGAAAATTTTAGTCAATTCTGAAAATCAAAATAACGATGTGTTTTGACGAAGTTGAGGACGTTGATCAGTGATCTCAAATCCGGTCTTAATTTTTAGCTTTTAAGCTCCATTCTTGAGATCCGTGTTTTGCTATTTTTTTACTTCAAAAATGTGTTTTCTAAAGCAATTGGAGCCTAACTGCTCAAAATTTACGCAAAATTGGTGATTGAAGACTCAAAATGAGTCGGAAACTACTTTTTTATCATATTTATTTCCTTTATGTAATATTTTCCAAGGATCAAAAAAATTTGAGTAAACTTTGAGCGAATTTAAAAAATCAAAAAAACAATGTTCTTCGACTAATTCGAGGTCGCTGATCACAAATCCGGTTTTCAAAATTGAGATTTATGAAACTATGACGGCCAATTGCTCAAAATTCGTGATCGACAAATCAAAATTAGTAAAAAACTTTACTCTTATCTCGTTTATTTCGATTTTATGGCATTTGTCCAATAAAGCACCCGCTCAAAATTTTTATTCGAGTAAAAATTATAACGATGTGCTTTAGTTGAATTTTTTATTAGGTACATATTCAATGGCAGAATTTTCCAGTTTCCACTGAAAAACTTCGTTTGTATTCATTATTCATGCAATAGCACATAATTTTGGAACAAAACGCATTTGAAGGGGGGGGGGTGAATTTTTGAGCATTGCTCGAAATTCAAGAAAAATCTGAAAAATTTGTTCAAGAGAAGTGGCTGTACTGTCTGAAATTTATATCTGTATCGAGGGCGGGTGAGGGGGGGATTTAGTAATTGTTCAAATCGGAGTATGTGGTGATCAACTAGGATTTATTTTGGAGGAAAATTATGATAAAAATAAAATTCACTATATGATAGATAAATCCCTCCAAGCCTCCCTATTATTAGTTTTTAGGGGTAAGTATTAAAATTTCACGTTCGATACTGAATCCCTCCAAAAAAGTTATTTTTTCGGTATTGAGGTCAAGATGATGTAGTGGGGGAGGATTTTTTAGAAGGAACGAACAATCATAAAAATTGATCAAATCCTAAGACCAAAAAATACCTTTTCAAAATCAATTTCAATAAAATCACACTATTCGACGCGTCGTGTACCATTTGATGCGACGATTTTTTTTTTCCTTTCATCGATTAACAAGTGTGCCCGGACGCGTAGGCGAAGGCGATGTTGACAGGGGAAAAGTCTCCTCTCGTAATAACATATTTTCGTAGGTAGGTAGTAAAAAAAGTAAAAAAAAATACAACCATCAAACGCGATGGTGTAGTGTTTACACTCGGTGGTCACGATATGAATACATATTATTATAAGTAATGCGCGAATATTCGAATTATACTCGCCACGCTCGAATAGTCGCATTAATTTCATGTGAATATCGATGTGAAAATCACTGTGTTCCGTGGTGGGCGTATCGACCAAAAAGTCTTCATTGAACGGCGTCGTACACTTATTGGTCTCGGTGTATGTACTATTCACGTTTATAATACAAGAAGTTACTCTGCGTTCCTTTGTGATATGCCGACGAATCTAATACGTGTGAGCTACCTGAATTCAGGAGTGCTCAGAGTATCTCCCCGAGCTGGTCGACGTGTATGTAGCTGTATGAATGGTACGCTGGCGTCGACTCGAGTCGAGGTTACAGCTGGTTGAAAATTTTCACCATTAGGAGTATATGTAGCTGTAGGTAGCCGAGATGGTGTAATTTTCCCCGTGAACCGAGGTTATTTGCCATGTTAAATGTGTTAAATGTTGCGGTTTTTAGGTTTTATTGTACTACAATCGAGTTGTAAGTTTGTATGAGCATGTGCTATACATCGTATTACATCGAGATTTTCAACATTCTAACTTTGTAAAACAACCGATGAACTGATTGAGTCCAGGCGTATAATTGTATGACGTCAACGTGTTCGGGTTAATGTGAAAATGCTCCTGTGCTACTGGGAATAAAACTACTTGTATGTAGCGGCTCGGCGCTTTTGGTCTGATCTTTATCAAGTTTCGTTTGTCGATGGATGACTTAGGTTTGAATTTCTAGCCGGATTTCGTTCGAAATGAAGTTGAGCTATTGTGGCTCGTTGAATGCTGGATTGCAAAAGTGGAATATGAAAAATGATACGTGGAAAGGTGACGAAAAAAGTGAAGAGAAATCAAAATTGTTTTGATATTTGTTATTATGTCGCATTTTGACAGAAAATACAGGGTGTCTGGTAAGTGGTTACCCATTTTCCAGATTTGGATATGACCAGAGCACCAATTGAGAAAAAACGTGAGATGAATTTGTTGTCTATACTCGCAATTTAAGGAGACAAAACATGAGAATGGGTAGCACAACCTGCATTTAGATCAAATTCGTTCATTTTCCCCTTTTTTTCAATTTTCTTTTAATATACCCGAATGACCCCATTTTGAAAACTTACAACCGCCTCCAAAATGAGTTAGGGGCCTGAGAATCATGTCTGGACTTGTTCTAAGTCGATATTCATCAAATATTGCAATTTCAGCAAAATCGAGAAACTTCAATTTTTTTCATGTAAAATTTTTCAAAATCAAAAATACGTAAGTTACTCAATTCGCGAAAAAGATTAAAAAAAAAATTAAAGTTCATTGATGAAAAAAACAAACGCTTATTGGCCAGTTTAGTATTAAATTAGTCAAATTATTACAAAAATATCACGAAGGTGTCCTTCGCATTTCAATTAAAAATCATAAAAAATTTGAATATTCAACATTTCAATAAAAAGTCATAAAGGTAACTTTTTTTCCGACCAAAATTGAAAAACATTAAAAAAATACATATTTTATTACATCCATATTTACCACCCAACCCAGAAAAAGATCTATCCAAACAAACCCCCGAAATTTAGTTCGTATTAATCCACCGGCACTCAATCAAACGCGAATTTAATCACTTATTTAAACCCCTCTTGCCAATATATCATTGTAAAAAACCACCCTCCTCGAAATTCATCCAACAAACGCCATCGCAAAATATACTAAATAGTCGGCAAATGAACAATTTTTCAAAATTTAAACGTTGCTCGGCGCTTTAAAAAGTACCGCCGTTAACTTGAAGCATTTTTTAATAACTTCTCGTAAACTTTTATCTTCTGTTATTTCGTTTTCGCTCTTTTATCTCACTTTTACTTTTTCCTTCATTATCAGGGGAAAACTTATGCTTATCCCGCATTCATAATATCTTTATTTTCGGATAATAGTAGACAAATTCTTCGGTATTTTTTGTTTCCGCGCGAGCAGAAATTTTTATCGAAATTTTCTTTTCATAAATGATGCCGGGTGAAATTTAAATTGAAAATTTTCAAAGAGATATATAAAAACACACTTTTCAAGCTGAGGTAGGCGAAAAAAAAGAAGATAAAAACTTGTTCAAAAATATACGAACAATAAAAAAGATTTCTTCTCTTTTAAAAGTAATTCAAAACATTCTTTTAAAATATAATGATTGAAATGTATTTATGTGTATACATAATTTGGGTGCTAAAAAAAAAGTATGTATAGCAGTCAAAGGACGAGAAAATATTTGAATTCTTTTCACTTACGTATCTACTTTTTTATTCTCCAACTTCGAGGTAAGGTTTGAAATTGAAGTAAAATACCAGCTATGTACACATAAATTGTCTGTAACAATTTCGTGTTTGAATTATTTTCTCAAGGTTTCCTCCTATAATGTACTTGGGATTTTTGAAAGGGTCAGACAATACTAAAAGGGATGAAATAAAGGTTGAAATCATACCCCAAAAAGTGAGTTAACTAAGACCACTATAAAAATTCAGGCATTTTAGCCTTATTCGCATATAATTGAGCTCAATTACTAATGAGTGATAGATTTAGGGATTTTTTTTGGTGGAGATCTCAGGTTTCAAATTTGCCAACTTTACTGTGAAATTCTTCCAAATTTTTTTTGACAATTTTACCAACTTTCATCTCGAGAGATCAATAACACCTAAAAAATGTAATTAAAATTGTCTGAGTTATTCAAGCGGAGGAGGATGACGTCAAAAAATATGATTTATTGTAAAATTTAAAAAAGTATACTCTTCATTTTGTTCAAAAAAATCAATTTATACTACTATTTAGTCCGAGTGAAGAGGGAACCAAAATTTTAAGAAAAATTGCGCCAATTTCGTGCATTTAAATGAAGATGGTTTAATAGTGAATTATCACTGAAATACCAAATTTTGAGATATTTTTTGGCAATTCTTTACAATATTTATTAAAATTTTATAATTGACTTTTCCACTAACTTTGTATCAACTTTTCAACGTGTTTTTTTTGACATGGATATGTCTAATGGCTGGGGTCAATCCTAAAAAAGTGTCCATTTTTT
>FIZU01015149.1:0-20993 GCA_900064475.1 Pseudococcus longispinus | reverse complement strand
TGTGTTTTTTAGTCTTAATTTTCTAGTTTTTCACCAAATGCAGATAAAAATGTCGTGCTTTCTGTAATGGATTCTAGGGGGTCGGAGGAAACTCAAATTTTTTTTCCAAAATTTTCGGGTCAGTTTTCACCGAGTTCTGGCTTTTTAAACACTTTGAGCCGCCATTTTGTAAAAAATTTTCAAAGGTACAGTCGCCTTTTTTTTTCAGAAAATGTATCATTTAGTCATAATTCTACCACATTAATTTCAAAAGCTTGCAGTTGGTGCAACATTGTCAAAATAAATGAAAACTGACCACTCGTAGCATCAAGTGCGAGCGGATATGTCAAATTTTCCACGGCGCTCTCGTGGGAAATACAGTGTTCGCGGGCGCTTCGCTTCACAGTGAGAATGGAAAATAATGTAGGTAGAAAAAATTCAAAAATGTGGCTATAGCGGCTTTCAAAGGTGCTGAATTCAGTTTTGAGGTTATTTTTTGCTGAAAATTTCAAAGGGCGTTGAGAGGGGAGGGGAGGTGCTCGAAAATTTCAAAATGTTTATGTGAGGTATCAAAATCCATGGTTATTAAACACTTTAATTTTTTTTGAGATTATTGTGACCGAAACTCTCAAAGGATGTTGGGAGGGAGGGGGAGGGGTAACTCCAAATTTTCAAAATTTCTATCTATACCCTTTCAAAAAGTTAGCAAAAGCATATCCTCTGTTTTCAAATTTTGTGGGTAGTATGAAAATAGGGGGAAGGGGGTATATTAGGAGAATTTCGGTCATTTTGACTTTGTTTAAGCATATTTTGAATATTTTTGGTCAAATTTTCGTTTTTTGCTGTTTTTGACCAAAAATTACAATTAGAAAATGTCGAACGAAAAGAATGATTTTTTTTCAGAAGTGAAAAGTGCAATACTTTTTCTCCGTGAATTAAGAGGTAGGTAAGTTTAATAAAATTTAAATAGTAAAATGATTTTTGACGATTCTAGTGAAACTATATTTTGTGGTCAAAATTTTTGTTAGGATATCCTGATTGATATTCCATATTTTTCATATTTCAACTTGTAAATTGCATATTTTGAACGTCATAAAAGCATGTGATATGGTCATGTTTCAGAATTTTCAGGGCAATACAAATCAAGCATCAAATCGTTAGGCACAGGGTATGCGACTCTTACAGCAATAAGAGCCTTATTGAATTTTAACGAAATGATGAAACCGAGTTTTAGACCATAATCAATAGATATCAAGTACCTACTTATTGAAGTTTCGTGCAGAATGAAATTAGGGAAATAGGCTCTTTGGCTGCTTGACCCACTTATTCATAATTTTGAAAGATGCTGTAGGACTAATTTTTTGATTATTATTTATTAATAAATGTGTTTCATTTCGAGTACATTAGGTACCTTTTGACAATTTCAAGTATAAATTTTTCAATTGCCTATTTCTTTTGACGTTGGTCGAATTGTAAAATTAGACGACTTCAGAACGATATTCGCACATTTCTGCGAAAACATCTCACTGGAACTTTTTTCCGCGAATATTGCATAATATTAGATTACATGAAACCCCATTACTGTACTCCAAGCACTCCCTTTTTTTTTTCGCATTCTCACCTTTTGTACGTACAACGCAAACAATTTCTTCCTGATACGTATACGTTACCATACATTCATAAGTAAGCAAATGTACTCGTAGTTTGAGCATAGGGAGTAATAAAATTGAAATTTACCAAAAGCCAGCTATGTACTGGCAGATGTAAAAAATGAATGAAAATGTCTCGTGCAATTTTACGATTTTTATTCATCTCTTTGAATATCAATAGTACGTATCTACTCAAAGTTTACCATTTTTATCAGTTTTTTATTTAAAAAAATTTTTGTAAACATTGATGAGAAGATATTAACGGCAAATTATTTAAATTTGACAAATTTTCCAACCTACGTTGATATAGATACGTTTTTATACTAAAACTTGTAATTTAATTGAAAAAAAATCACAAAGAAAGCAATAAACGAATCGTAGTTTAAGATCAATTGTAACCAAATACGATTGTACTAAAACTCGAGACGATAACTTTGAACTATTAAATAGAATCGCTTTGATAAGATTTGGAAACTGAGAACTAACAATGTCTGGTTATTGTTAGGATGGGTTAAAAAAGAGTGGAATCGTCGTAGGAAGGGAGTTAGCAGCGTATTAAATAAGCCTCGGTTGGACCGTTTTGCAGAGAGAAGCGGGTCAATATTATTAACCCTTTTTTGTGTGAAAGAACCATGTACTCACATGCACGCTACGCACCAACAACTGTACGTACAGTCAGAGAGTCAGGTTACGCTGAAAGTTTCAGTCGATGATACACAGCTTCCAGAACCGCGTTCATCTTCGACTTCTCGGTACCTATATAGAGTCAATACGCCGCGGAGACCGGAGAAGCAGCGTGTCTTTGTCGCATTCACACATGCGTAATTGTTCGCTTCAATTTAGGTTACTACAGTTTACGTCTTTCACTTTTTTTTTTTTTGTTTTTGTGCTCGGCGCGTTTTCAAAACCCAGGAATGCTCATTTTTTTGATATTGAAAAAGCAGCCCACGAACAAGATAGCAAAAAATTTTGTAGGGTGGTTTGGGGTTTGGATTTTTGTTTTAGGTAGGGGCGAAAATCACGGGAATTACACTATGACCTAAAAATTAATACCTACTATGTTCGTTTTTAATCGAATATGCAAACATGAACTTTCATCCTTTTGAAATTTTATTAGGTGTTTACAATATGAGAAAACCAAATTGTAGTGATATGGTTCGCTTTGAATATACGAATAAAATATTGTATGCATTCTCTTGTTATTTTATCTTTTAAAGGTACCTATGTAAATATGAACGTATTATGCTTCGTCTATCTTCTTTATACATTTTTTTCGTGAATTGTAAAACCTATTCTAAGATATTTTTCGACGTACGTTGCTAGGTATACAGTTATATACTCGTAACAAAAAGGAAATCCGTAGAGTTTCATCATTTTTCCATTTCATAACGCTCCTATCCCTCAAATGTGATATGGTTTAATGAAATTTTGCACTTTTAATCAGATTAAAAAAAATTTCTAGTAAAATGAAGTATATTCTTTGGATTATTTATTCAGACTTTATCGTTTAAAATGTTTTTTTTTTATCATTCTTGCATAGGTACGTAGTACCTACCTAGAATATTTTAGGAAAAAAAAAGAAATGCATTGAGCGAGAGCAAAAATTTCGACAGAAAAAAACATTCAAAAGTCGAAATTTCACAATTTTTTACAAGATTTCAGTCGTAAAGGATCAAAGGATGATCCTGACCACTTGGACATCAACTCCAATTACACCACTGACACAAATTGTAGAGATTGCAATGCCTGACATACAAGGTGGTCCATTTAGAAGTTCGATGGTTTTGAAAATGAAAAAAAAAACGGTTTGACTGGAAAACTCTCAAAAGTTTGGCCTTTTAGAAAAAATGTCTTCGAAAAGAAAAGAAAAAAAATTTTAAGCTCTACAATTTTAGTATCCAACATTTTTTTCGTAGCACCCATATTTTGGCCAAAAAATTCACGTTTATGAGAAAATTCACCAAGTTAATGTTTCAAAAATGAAATAACTTTGATTGCAAACATCTCGAAAACTAAGCCCACTTTTATTATAAAAATTTCGAAAACCAAGTCCCTGAAAAAAAACTATCAACCCCCTAAGAGAAAGAAAATTTCAAGCTGTACAATTTTCATCTCTTGCGCTTTTTTCGTAGCACCCATAGTTTGGCCAGAAAATCCACGTTTATGGGAAATTCACGAAATGAATAATTTCAAAAATAAAATAACTTTTGACTGTGAAAATCTCAAAAACTAAGCCGTTTTTTTTCATTTTCAAAACCATTGACCTTTTAAATTAGCCACTCTATATCTATGATGTTTGTAAAAGAGGAAAATTGAGTGGTTGGTTCAGAAAACAACCTTAGTCGAAAATTACAAAAAAAAAACTATTGCAATTTTTGGAAAAAAAAATCTAGGAAAATTATTGTGACATTAGCTATTCTAATAAAATTTATCCCTGGTTAATTTTTTCCAGTTTTAAAAGTATGTCTTTTGACTGAATTTGTATTAAAACACATTTTTAAAGGAAAACTTGTATTATTTTTGAAAATTTGAAAAAAAAAATTATTACATTTTCCAACAGTTTAGCAAATATCGCCCAGCAGTGCATCAAATTTTCCCTCCCCTAATTTAATTCGAGTAAATTATTTTGGTTTCATGTAAAATTTGATTTTTCGACTTGTTTTTTAAACCAACGCCTGAATTATTATGTTTTTCTAATCATCTGTAATGAATTTGTTTTATTATTTTTTTTCGTTGAGCATTTTTTTTGGGGTCTGTGGAAGGACCTAGAAATTATTAGTAGGAGTCAGGCCTTTTTATATGAAAGATATAAAAAAAAATTCATCATACATATAAAGAGTGGCTCACATAGGAGATCAATACTTTTGAAAATGAAAAAAAAAAAACTGCGACTGCAAAAATTTCAAAAACTAAGCCTTTTAGTGAAAAAAGCTCCGAATAGAAAAGAAATAAACTTTCAAGCTCTACAATTTTGATTTTTGGCATTTTTTTCGTAGGACCTTTGGTTTGTCCAAAAAATCTATGTTTATGGAAAATTTAGCCCATATGAAGTCGATGGTTTTGAAAATGAAAAAAAAATCTCATAAATGTGGCAAGGATGGAAAACTGAAATAATTTCAGTTTCTGTTTCGGTTTTCGGTTTTCGGTTTGCAGTTTTCAGTTTTGGATTTTTCAGTTTTAGCTTTAGTTTCAATCTCAAAAAATTATTTCAATTTTCAGTTTTATCGGATTTCAGTAAAAAAAAAAAACTGAAACTGAAACCAAAAATTTTTTCAGTTTCGATTTCCAGTTTTCAGTTTTAGTTTTTGAATTTTTAGTTTCAGTTTCACTTTTCAGTTTCTGTTTTTGATTTTTCAGTTTTTGTTTTAGTTTCAATCTCAAAAAATTATTTCAATTTCCAGTTTTATTTCACTTTTCACATTTCAGTTTTAGTTTTAGTTTCTGCTTTGAGCATTTCAATTTCACTTTTCAGCTTCAGTTTTGGATTTTTCAGTTTTAGTTTTAGTTTCAATCTCAAAAAATCATTTCAATTTACAGAGTTGAATGGACATGCTATCCAACTTTTAAATTCAAGGGGGGAAATCTTTTTTCAAAAAGATTCGAATTTAAATCAATTTTTTAATCATACGAGGGAGTTAGGTAGTAAATCAATAATCAAAAACTGAACAAATTCAGTTCCCATAATTTTTTACCCAGTTTCGAAATTGTAGGGGCTAATGAAAGCGTGTTGAAATAAAAAATCAATAGAAGCAATGAATACTTGAATAGTATACCTCGAAAACTGAACCAATTTTGTATTGATGATCTTCTGCCTAACATCAGAACTGAAGGGGAAAACCAACATTCAACATGAAACACTTTCAGTTTGGATGTTAGCCAAAAAATCATCATGACAAAATTTATTCAGATTTCAAATTATTATTCATTACCCTAATCAATTTTTTTTTAAATTAGTTGTATCAACACACGTTCATAGCCCCTTCAATTTTGAAATTAGACAAAAAATTTGTTCACTTTTTGATTTACTACCAATTTTCATGATTAAAAATTAGTCTCAATTTCATTTTTAAAAAAAACGTTCATCCCTTAAATTTGAAAGATAGGCAATATGCCTATTCATCCAACATTTTGTCTTTATAATTGTACCTATACCCGGTTACATCCAAATCTCGAATATGCACCACCACTCAACGGACACCCTGTATATCAATTTTTGTAAAATTAGATTAGTTATAAAAATACCTACGTAAACATGAAAAAATACCTCCAAAAAAAGATCAAAAATCGAAATTTAAAAACACAAAACAACTATCACGCTGTTTCATTCATCTGAGAAATTGAACTTGACGTATTCAACGGTGATATATCTACCTTTATACGTTGAAAAAAGACCTATATAATATTTTCTTCCATATAGCTTTTGTTCGGCGATGATACGTCAACGCTGAACAAATATGATTTGCTTTCACAGCAGAACGGCATGAGAAGGGACTAAATTATACACTTCCCGCATATGACAACTACGTGCACTATTATTTCATTTTAGATAATAATTCAACGAATTAGTTCAATGAATCCAATAAAACTTAACAACACCTTAATTGTGTCGGATTTGTTAATTCATTAAATACGACAACGTATGAGAAAACGGATATGTGGTTAAAATGAAAGAAACCATCATCGGCACTCCGAGGAATACCAGAGGTTGAGATTTTTTCTACATCAAAGTTTCCTCCATTCAAATTCAAATTCGAATTTAAAATGCGATGAAAAATTACAAGGGTATGTTGAGCTACGTGATGTGAAGTAGGTAACCCCGAAGGATCCGAGTCGAGTTTGTAAAATGCCTACGTATTTATGGAGATATAGTATATCGCTTCGTCTCTCGGTGTTATTAAATATTTAAGCACAGACAACCCTCGGTTAAGTACAAATTAATCCCTTCTCAAAATATAACACCGCAGTAAAATCTTTAATTTGACATTTTTGTCAACCCATTAAGTTTACTATTTACAAATTTTAATTAAAAGCTACCAGTTTACCATTATTAATATAAAGTACCTGCATAAAATGCAGCTTTTTATTGGACTAGGGTTAAAGAATCGACGAATTAAAAGGGCGTTATTTATACACAGATTCGTACGTTTAGAAACGAATTCGGTGATTTTTGTATTTTAATTGTAGGTACACTTGAATACAATTTTTTTTTTTTTTAATAAGTAGAAGTTTTGAATTGAAATTAATTTAACTATAATTATGATTAAAAAGGATATCAAGTATTCTTGGAAATATCTATTTTCATGTTCCACATTCTGCATTAGGTATATGCAAATGCAATTACAAAATTTGAAATGACGTGTGACCTGATTTCGTGTCACAAATGAAAACATCGAAATATGATTTAGGTGTCAACTGTAGAATTAGAATCCATGGAATATTTATCTGGCAAAGAACCTAACTCCTTTTTGCACAAATACAAAGCTGATGAATATTATTTTCAAAAATTACCCAATAGTGTTTTTTACAAAATATTTATTAGTTGATGGATATTTTCACTTTTTTTTTTTTTTTCATGAGCTAAAATTCGACTACAGACCTCTTAAACTCAAAATAGTTGATAAAATTTTCTTTCAAACTAATTAAAACACAACCACCATAATAAATTTTTGAAAAATGATCAAAAACAAACTGTGACAGACTTGTCAATCTAACAAAACGTCAACAAAAAGGGTCAGGAGTGTATCTACGTCTCAAAATAAAACCACCCATGAGCCACGTTCTCACGTTAGAAGATTTTGAAAACAGAAAACAATCATCTCAACATTTCTAGAGACTGAAAAAAAGTATAAAATACGAGTTATTCGTTGATAACACGAATCAGGTGCCTAGGTAATGATAAAGTTAACACACATCACGAGATAAACTATGACAATCGAGGTTCTAAGAAAATAAAAATGATAATTTCGCTCGACGAACAATTCAAGCAACTGCGTAGAAGTAGGTATCACTTTGAAATTCTAGTTTCTAATTTTTTTTCATTTTATGCAAAAAATTTACGAAGCACAATTCTCAAGCAAATAAACAAGAAAAAATTACCTCGAGATAGGTGAGCTCGAGAAAAGTAAACAAAATTCTTTAAAACTTACCAAATCTCTCGGAAAATTTAAAAATTAAGATTCGCGAAGCGAAATGTCTCTTTAACCGTTCGAAGATACAATATTTATTATCGTATTCATGTTTTGTTGCAGAAAAGCATCAAGATTTATACTAAAAAAACACGAGATAGATAAAAACGACTAGATTGAAAGTTGAAGCGTTTTGAATTCATCACGTTGAATGTTTTATCAAGTTCGTTAAGCTCGCACCAAATGTATGTAGCTATTAGCGAGTAGTGATCTCCTTTTAACGCTAGTACAAGAAGATGCCACCGAAGCAGCACAAATACGACGTTTTCTGAAGACCTCTTATCAGTTTATTTCGCTTTTTCACGTATTTTTTTTACAAGGGAGATTAAGCCGGAAGGAGTTGACTGCTTGGAAGACTCGGAGATGAGCATATGTTGAGATATATTCGAGGTTTTTATAGCACGGTTAATGACTGTGTGTTTGGAAGAGTGTATAGGGTGGATTCATAATTCGTAGATTTATGATTCGATGGTGCGAGTATATCTCATGTGTACGTAAGGTTCCTAATCCTAACACCCAGTTTCTCGAATAGCTTAGTACAGACTGCTTTTAGCTCATCGTAACGTTGTCTTGGAAAAGAGGAGAGAAAAAATGCACCTAGCATTTGATAATATCTTGATTTAATCAGCGAATATTCGAAAAAAAATGAAAGCTCTCAATGAACAACAAAAGATCAAAAAAAATTAAATTACAATTTCAAAATTCAGAAAATTCAGCAATCAGCATTCTCTTATCATAGTTTCATTTTTCTGTATTTATCTGATTCTTCTTTTTTTTACAATTTTTTTTATCCATGTATTCATTAGATAGGCAGATAAATAGGCAGAAAAAATTTCGAATTCAAAGTACACAATTCGAGAAAAGTTTGCGAAGTAATGTGAACAAAAGAATTTAAATTAAAAATACAATACCTCCTTTCGATTCCCCCTCACCCAAAAAAAATATCAATACTTTCGTTTAAGAAAAATGACGTAGCTTGAATTTTAATGTATTTTACCAACACAGCGAAAAAAGCAAGAACACCCAGAGCTGCTGAATCCCGAACAGGACTTATTTGAATTTCGATCCAACTTCATTAAAAAATTCCTCTCAGCGAAAAAGTATTATCAACAAAATTTTTATACAACAAACCAAATTCAAAGCACCCTGAATTGTAATTTTTTTGCTCTACAGGAATCAAAAAATTTTGGTTTTGGTGGTGCTTATCATTACCACGAAAGTAGATAATGATAATTTTCACCCATTGGCTTGGGCAATATTCCAATATTGATTTATTCCTTTTCTCGTTTTTATTTGGCAGCCGTAAACCTTCTCCTTGTTACATCGCTGATTAAACTACTCCATCAATCATTTTTGTTTATTGTTTTCAAACGTGTTCGTAAAAGGGAGAGAAATCTAAATAGGGGGTAGATTTTGGATTGCTCGAAGCAATGTTCTGTATTCTTGAGTTGAGTTGCTGGATTTCACTTCTATGCTTTACCTATTTTGTTATTTCCACGTTAATAATTAACCCCTGGTAAAAAAAAATAGGTCTAGTGTTTCTTTCGAATTAATATTAAGTTTTAATTAATTTTCCTCCATCATCGGAGTGGTTTCTTTGTTAAATATTA
Organism: Pseudococcus longispinus; assembly: GCA_900064475.1. Classification (NCBI taxonomy): domain Eukaryota; kingdom Metazoa; phylum Arthropoda; class Insecta; order Hemiptera; family Pseudococcidae; genus Pseudococcus; species Pseudococcus longispinus. Next base: position 11,570 of record FIZU01015149.1, on the reverse strand, counting down.
ATGAGCAGGTACTTGAACGTACTTTGGTGATTTTTTTAACCAATGTTGTTTATTCGACAATGAACTAGTTACAGGAGAATTATTATCGAAAAAATATCAAATTATTTCATAAAAAAAATAGAGCTATGATTAATTTAGAGCATCTGCGGTGTTATATCTTATCAATTTATTAAGACAAAATTAAATACCAATTTGAATCAATTTTTTTTTTTTTAGAATTGTTTAGAATAAAAAATTTTAAATTAAAAAAAACACACAAATAGGTAGATAATTGTCAAAAAATTTTTTTAAAATTAGAGGTACCTGGAAATTTAAAATTTTAAATCTGAAATTTTTGTAAATATAAAATAGGTATCTCATTTAAAATGGTACTAAAAAGATGCAAAATTACTACAAAAACGTATTTAAAAAAAATTTACCTCGAACGTTGCCAATTTCTGAAAATCTAATCAGCGAAAAAAAAAATTTGCAAAACAACGTGTAATTGGTTTCGCAATCAGGTAAATTTTACCGCGCATTTTGGAACTAGGCAAAAGAAAAATCGATTTGGGTTGCGTTGCTAAGGGAATCTATAATAATTCAGATTATCTACAATTTCATTCTCCTTCTCCGATTTGGCTGAATCATTTTCAATGGAGGCGCATACGCAATGACCTCCAATTTTCTACAGGAAAGAATATTATGATGAGAATGCTTTCGGCTGTTTTTATATTTCTACCTAAATCTTCCGGATGATGATGTCTGTGTCATTTATCTCCTTTTTCATACCACCAACTATATTTTGGAAATGATAAGAAGATAGTACGTATCATTTTTATGAATATGTTTTTGCGTTCGGTTAAATAGGTAGGTACATCGGTGTTTATGTATTATTTCACTGGGGGAAAGATGCAGTAGTTGATGAGCAAGATTCCAAGATTAGACACGTGATATTTATACATATTTTCAACTTTACGTTTCAGTTTAATGTTATCAAAGTTCTGAATATAAATTTGTTTAAATATAACATTTTATTACTCATTGATTAACGACGAGTAGCCAACGAGCTAAAGATATTATATAAGATATTTCATCAATCATCATATCAGTAACGAAATAATCATTATGGGTACAAATGCCTTCACGAGTACATCGTTAATACCCATATAAATAGGTAAGTTCATATATCTACCTACATTCACATACACACACAAAAAAAAAGAAAATATATGAGCAAGTAATTTGTTTTTGAAGATTATCGCTTCAATTAGGTATTAATTAGATAAGGATTCAACAAAACGTCTTACCGGTCAATTGTGTAAATGGAGTAAGTTCAAATAAAAACGATAATTTTGAATAATTGGCAACATTTACAAAGTTCAAAATATTATCTGTATATCAACACAAGGCACTACTTAATCAGACCGTTAAATTTGTTTTGTAAGTAGGTATGATTTGGTCTGCCATGTCCTAGAAGATCATGGCCTAATTCCATTTTTCCCTCAAAAGGAGTAGAAGAGGGAAAAATAATGGAAGATGTCCTAAACTTTGAAAAATTACATGAAGTGACTGAGTATCAAGTTAGAATTCAAAATTTTGCATTAAGTGTAAGATGAGTCTTTGGTGAAGGGGGGGTCCAAATTTCAGTATTCATTTTAAATTACAAGTAGAAAATTTCAAGTTGACCAATTTCCAGAATAATTCAACCATTGAACCCAAAATCATCCTACGAATGCTGAAATAGGTATTAATTTCAAAGATCTTCAAATTTCAACTGTTGAAACTCAAAAAGCGCTTCTGAAAGGAGACAGGGATGCATAAGGCTCAACATTTGGAAATTTTCTAAATGAATCTCATCAAAATATAGTATTTTGAGGTAGGTATGGGTACTGTACAGGGTGTTCCGATAGTAGTGCATCGCCTTCAAACCAGAGATGCAGTTATCCAAACTACGACACCAGGATTTGAAGGGTCCAAGTTATGCACTAGTCCTGGCAGGTGTTTCGAAATGTTGTTACTCCGCTCATAATACAGATAGGCAGAATTTTTTAGAAACTTTCTTATAGAACTTTTTAAGCTCGACAATATAAGTTATATTCGTGTTTTGCCTAATCTCAAGATTGAAGGAGCTACAATGATTTGAAAATCTATTAGCTTCATAACTCCTTCAATTTTCAAGTTATGCAAAATTTGGTATGAGTCATTTTTGTTGAGCTTTTTGAGCTCTACGAAATCAGTCAATAATTTTAAGCATAACTTTAGAATTGAAGGCGCTACAACCATTAAAGAGATAAAAATTGGCATTATTTTCTTAAAATTCAATTTTTTTTTCAAAAAATTTTCAAAATGGTTTTTTACGTTTTTAATTTTAGAGTTGAGCAAACAATGATTGGCTCATTTTGTAGAGCTCAAAACGCTCAACAAAAAATTATTCACGAAATTCTGCATAACCTGAAATTTGAAGGAGTTATGAAGCCAACAAATTTTCAAATCATTGTAGCTCCTTTAATTTTAGAATTAGGCAAAACATGAATATAACTCATTTTGTAGAGCTTGAAAACTTCTTTCAAAAACAACTTGCCAATCTATGCAGGGTGCCCTGCAGCTGATGCCATTCCTTCCGGTGGGTAAGTAGGCAACCTATCCTGAGTGCAAGTAGGTATGTTTGACTATCCTTGGAATAGAAGGGGCAAAGTTACACTATTTTGAAAAAAATTATTTTCCAACTTTGTTCATAATTTTTGATGGCTTATAAAATTTTAACTGTGATACGTAAAAGGTTGCAGTTTGCACCATTGGAAGAAGCATTCGTTTTAGTTTTTTTCATGAGAAAAGTTTTTGGGTTAGTTAATCAAGGAACCCCAATCGCTGATAAATTATTCAAAAAAACACCAAAAAAATTCAATTTTTTAAAATTTTATTGAAATTTTTGAAATTTTTTCATTTTAACATACTATTATTATGAACTTAACTTATGTGAAAATTGTTGCTCTTTCCAATGGCGCAAACCCCAGCTTTCTATCTTGCTCAAGTCAAAAGTTATGAGCGTTTAATTTCAAGAAAAATAAATTTGAAGGAAAAAAGTGATGTTTTTAGATGTTTTTCTTGCAGTTAAACGCTCATAACTTTTGACTCGAGTAAAATAGGAGGCTGGGGTTTGCGTCATTGGAAAAAGCAACTATTTTCACATGAGTCAACTTCATAATAATGGTATGTTAATATGAAAATTTTTCAAAAATTTTAATAAAATTGGAAAACATTGCTTTTTTTGTGTTTTTTTGAATATTTAATCAGCGATTGGGATTCCTTGTTCAACTAACCCAAAAAACTTTTGCATGAAAAAAAACTAAAACGAATGCTCCTTCCAATGGCACAAACCGCAACCCCCTACCTATCACAGTTGAAATTTTATAAGCCATCAAAAATGATGAACAAAATTGGAAAATGTTTTTTTTTTCAAAATAGTATAACTTCGCCCCTTCAATGCCAAGGGTAGTCAAGCATACCTACTTGCACTCAGGATAGATTGCCTACTTACCCACTGGAAAGAATGGCATCCCTGCATTATCAGCGGAGTTCTGACGTTTTGTAACATCTACCAGAACCAATGCATAACGCTTCCCCTGCAAATCCTGGGGTCGGCAAACATGCATACAGTTATGTAGTTTGAGTAGCTGCATCTGTGGTTTGAAGGCAGTACACTCCTACCGGAACACCCTGTATGTATACATATTTGCATGCTTATAAACTTATAAAGCGTTTAGGACATGGTTCAATATTTTCTCCATTTTTACTCTAGCATTTGATTGAGAAAAATGAAGTACTATTTTTAAAATTAATTCATATGAGACTTGGCTAGTTTTTAAGAAACCAAAGCAAAATAGGTAGGTAGTAGGTACACAAAATAACCATTCGAAATTGAGTTTCTTCTTCTATTATTATTCGCAAGAAATTCATAAAATAATTGATGTTAAACAAGAATGTGCAGGATGTGTACAGGAAAAGAAACCCTTAATCATCCAAATAGGTATGTAAATACACCTACTGAGACCGATATGTTTGTAGATTTTTTTTTGTTATCAATAAATTAGGGTTGAAATTCAAATAATCAGAAAATAGCATCATCAATTTCATTATATTTATGAATTGACCACATAATTCAATGAAAAAACGAGATAGACAGATTCTTGCATTGCTTTACAAAATTATAAATAAGCTTTTATAATATTCCTTAAAAGTTTAGGAGCATACGAGAAATTTTGAACTTTTATAAAAAGTTTTTATTCGAGTTTGAAATGATGATTGTTTCATTTGATAGGTATCATTTCCTTGATGTTTAATGATGTTTTAATTACTGCGACAAAATTTTATGATGGATAATAAAGTTTGACATTTTGTTTCGCTAAAAAGGTGTCGTCACATAGTTTTGTACCTAGTATATTTCCACTGCATCAACAAGAACCCCACTGTTCATAAAAAATTTTGAAAACAGGTATGTATAAACTTATTCCACTGGGATTGCTGGAGAATTAATCACACATTTCAAACATTCCATCGCTCACAAATACAAAACATTATCTTAAAATATCAATCGGTTTTAAATATAGCCATTTTTGCTTTAAATATTCTATTAGCATCCCACGTCGCTCAATTTACTCGAAAAAATTTATAGAAAAAGAATTACAGGATGATAAAAATGATAATTACGGTCTAAACAAGCGTAAAATCACAATCACAGCAGTAATACATACCGAAAGAAATTTCAATTAATGTCTTACCTGAAGAATTTATCTCATTTAAACGATAACGAAAAGCTTTTATAATTGAACAAGAAACCAACTAGCGAATTTGTTAGTTTAGATTTCAGTACTGGAAGTTACCATGAATTAGGTGGAACGCGCTTTACTAGCAACAATTCCCCAGATTTTTTCAGGGTTGGCCGGGTCAGTTTCTTCTCAGCATCTCTATTGATTTTCGGTTCATAAGAACATTATGTAATCCAGGCGTGTGTTTGCTCTAGTTCTTATTTTATGGTACATGCGATAAATGAAGTCTGTACGTAGGTTCAATAAATATATTAATTTTTAAACTGGCCCGAAATAATGATATTATACTTCGTGGCTCGTCTAATAAACACGTGGAATAGGTATATGGTTGAAAGACCACGATAAAAATAAAAACAGTAGGTACCTACCTATACCTACTCACATTTTACTGTTATTTTTAGCGGGCTGCGAGTCAGCTTATGCTGTCGTCGAATTTCTTTGACGTTTTTTTCCCCCTTCGATTTTTTCTCTCTGTATGGGTAACGCGATGACTGGAATAGAATTGCATAGGTAACTACCTATTACCCACAAGAAGTGTAAATTAAATTACCACTTATTTTTCAAGGCAAGCTGATGTGATGATTATTTTTTTGGTCCAATTCGGTCCGCTGGGACTAAAGCCTGAAATTTTTAGCATTAAATTTCCATAGAAATCTACCTAATTGTTTAACGTCGCAACGTAGCTAGATCGACATTCAAGGGAAAAAGGGTGGAGAAAAAAAATTTAATTTGATGCAGAACAAATAAAAAACCTTTTATTTTATCAACATAATTGAATTTACCGAGTTCTATCCAAGCCCTAGTGAAAATTTTTGCAAAAAAAAACCATTCAAACGCTGAAATTTCTTCATTTTTTCTAACATTAGACCCCCCTCTCTTAAATAGGTACGCCATTTATTTAACTTTACAAAAGGTCTACCTATTTTTGATTTTTTTTTCAAATTTTCGAAAATATCGTCATCGTGTCTGATGAATCATTGCATAATTTGAAATAAATTGAATTTAGTTGAAAAGTTCAACGCTTTGAAGAAAAATTCTCAACTTTCTAAAATAATTATTGATATTTTTTTTTACAAAATTATCCCAATAAAATTGCAAAAAATTTCAAACGTGAATATCTATTGTTGAAATAGTTGTTTGAAAAAAAAATCTTCACATCGATATAGAATGTATTCAAATGTTGATAAAAATTGATTAAAAACCTTCGAAAAACTGCAGAAAATGAAATTGCTTGAAAAAATTTTCAAAATGTTTTAAAAATACTTAAAATGTAACAAAAATACGTCGAAGCTTTGAATAATTGAGTTGAAACATTAAAAATTCACCTTTTCTCCTTATTTTCAGCTATTTTTAAAATGAAAATGCAATTATATTTCTCACTTTTGAAAATTCGGGTCAACTGTTGTGATTCTGTACTTAACCCCCCTGCTTTTCAAAGCATCATTGGAGACAAAATCGCTCATACGTAAATAAGTTTATGTGCAGATTGCAACTGATACTTACCCAGATAAAATGAAACAACGTTAAATGTATGAATTTCTTGTGAGTATAACTTTGTTTTTCTTCGATTGGATTTTTTTACCATTTGAAAATGCTTCAAGTCGAGATTATCACGTGCTTTCCACGATAGAGTAAATATGTTTGCGCAGTATTAAAGAGCGTCAAAAGTAGATAAAAATTTGTGAATAAAAAATTTTGAAAGTTGAAAGTTCAAGTTTTTTCAAAAGCTCAATTTTCAAAAATTTGTCACTTCTTTGAGCTACCATTTAAAAATTGGTAAAAATTCAAGGCGATACATTTTTTTATGCCACTTACAACTAACGATGTTTCATCGAGGGATCTCAATGCCCTGTGGGGTTCAGGAGCCCCAAATTTTGACCAAATTTCAACAAAAAAAATTACGGTTATGTGACATATCGTTAGTTATGTTTTCAATGATGCTGATCACGAATATCAACTTAATTTTTCGATCCAACTCCCCAGTTCCCCACACTGAGCCCCCCAATTTCGAAAAAAATTAAAAATGAAAAAGTCATGTCGCATATGGTTTGTTAGGTTTTTAGGGTCGGTGATCTCAAATATCGACTCAGTTTTCAATTTCCACCCCACTGTACCCCGTTTTTACAAAAATTCTGGTCTTGTGGGGGATTTCGGTACATGGTGGGGTGGAAATGAAAAACTGAATCGATATTTGAGATCAGCGACCCTAAAAACCCAACAAATCATATGCAACACAATTTTTTCAGTTTTTTTTTCAAAACTATGGAACTCAATTTGGGAAAATGGGGGGTCGAATCGGAAAAGTAAGTTGCTCGTTGTGATCAACATCATCGAAAACGTATAAGACGATATGCTACAAGGTCTGAATTTATGCTAGTTGATATTTTCAATTTTTTGGGTCTTGCAAGGGGTTTTGGGAGCACGATGGGTTAGAAGTTAAAAACTGAATCAATGCATTAGAAATTCAGTGCCATTGTAAAACATCATAATCATAATATAATATGCTTTAATTTGATGAATTTGAAAATTCAAAATTGATCTTTTTTGAAAAAGATCGCGATCTAAACATTTGCTTGATCTGATCTGAATTTTTTTTTATTTGATTTTTATCTGATCTGACTTTTTTTTCATGATCTGCCTATCTTTAGTAAAATATATAATTTTCAATCTTTAAAAATCGCACATTTTCTCAAAACTCAACTTCACCCCCCCCTCTTTATGTAGATTTGTTACGCCTCTGAACAGGAGAAATTATATAGGCCTACGAGGTCTAAAAAGTGAAATAAATGGGGTAAGGTTGAAAGGAAATAAAAATTTGAAGGAGTCAAAATTAGCGTAAATTCAAAACAGTTGACGGCACAAAAGATGTCATTTGAGTCAAAATAATGTAGTAAAAATTTTAGCCCTCTCACTCAAAATAAACTCATGCCGCAAGGGGTCCAAAATTTTCAAATTCAAGTAAGTGATTTTTCTTATGTTATGAAAAAACTTCAAAAATTGAAATAAACAATTTTTCAAGGTTCCAATCAATGGCAATGGTCCCATTGGTGACTCAGAACTCAGTAATTCACTTGAAAATTTCACATGTGGAAAATCAGAGTTCTCAAAATATCCACATTATAGCGTAGATTACCCAAAAATCACGAAATACGTGAATATTATTTTTTATGATACATATTTCGTGATTATCCATATGTGTAATTTTCAAGTGGATTACCTAGTTCTGAGTCACCAAGAGGACCACCATTGATTGGAACCCTGATAAGTTGTTTATTTCTCTTTTTATAATTTTTTCATTACATGAGAAAAAGTACCTTGAATTTGAAAACGTTGGATCCCTTGCGGCATGAATTAATTGGTGGGGGATTCGAGAAAACGGTTGTTCGGGAAATTCTCCATTTGGACATCTGAATTCGGGAAATTGTTCTAGAATCCACTCCTTGGCCATTAAATTAGTTCATATAAGTCAAGCAAATACACGTAAGTGCCTATCATCTGCTGTGATTCGTAAATGAGACACTTATTAGAATTTTTAATGGAATCTGGTGAATCGAAGAAAGCTCGGCCATCATCAAGCATTCAAATGTCAATTTGAAAAAAAAAATCGAAATTTTTGGAAGGAGATTCTACGAAGTAAAAAATTGTAGGGCTGCCTATTGAACTTCATGTAATCACAGTAGACAAAAATCTGATCTCAATTTTGATGCAGCGATAGCAGAAAATTGACTTTGAAAGCGGCACTTCAATTTACGAGAAATTTCTTCGAAAATTTCATATTAAAAAAAAATTAACAGGAAGTCCTCCCTTTTTTCACGTGGGGATACTAATTAGGCAATTAATACGAAAAAACGAGATTTCCTTGAAAACTCATTATGACAGTAACGACCCACGAGCAATGAAAGTACTTCCATCGCTGAATATTTTTTTGAAAAATGTGTCACATTTACGACGATCACCCTTCACCCACCACCGTTGTAATCTATAAACCAAAATTTGAAAAAAAAACTCACGTTCTTGGGTGAAATTCTCGACTCGTCCAAATACAAGCGATGAAGTTCGAAATGGCGCAGAAATTTGAAACTTAAAATCTTGCTGATAACTGTTCTGGTGTGATCCAAATAACACACTTGGATATCTCCTTCTTTCAACAGTTTGAATCTAGGACCGGTGGGATTCAAATTGGCGCACGACGATGCCCAAGTATACATATCGTTGTCAGGCGACTCCGAAGCCATATTGCTTTTAAGATCATTGGTTGAATTTTTTATCAAATCGTTCATATTGCCTCTTAAAATTTCTATCGCTGAGGCATCCAGACTATTTTTCAAAGCGTTTTTCATCATTAACGATTGTCTTCTTTTATTTTCGCCCCATTTTTCTTTTTCCTTATCAGATAAACTTACAGAATCGTCATTTTTCTGATTATTATTTATATTTGAATTTTCATCCGGCGAATCTGGCCCAAATTCGAGGTTACATTCGTTATCGATGGTCTGCGGTAAGAACTCGATATCTACTGTTTCGGTGGAGATTTTTTCAAAGTGATCGTTTTCGGCGGTTAAATTTTCCACCAAAAGTGTAATTTCATTTACACTATTTTCTTTCGAGCTCGAACCTTGCGATGATGTTTCTTCGGCGGAAATTTGCAATTCTTCGGCAGTCCAAGAAACCGGATCGATTACAATATCATTACTGGACACGTCTTCGTTTACAATATTTTTATTTTCTTCGTCAATGTTTTCTCGTGTAACTTCTTCGTTAATCATGATAATTTTTTCACAACCACGATCGATGTTTAACTTCACGAACTCTCGATCCGAAGATATATTACGAAACTAGCAGAATCCATGGCTTCTTCCTCGATTTCTACAACAAATTAACAAAAATCATGAATACATTTTCGGCGGGAAAATTTCCTGTATTACTAATTAACAATTACGCAACACTCGAAAACGTCAATCGACGATGAATTGTTTCGCGGATGAAATGATGAATCGATGAGTCATCCATTGCTCCGAAATTTAGTCTTTAGAAACGTAAGAGTACGCCACGCGCCAGACTAATAACAAAACAAGAATGTTGTTTCTGCGAATAATTAATCGAAAAACTGATATCTGTCGGACTTCCGTATACAGGTACGCCGACACAGGTTTTTCATATTTTACACTTCATTTAATGAAGTAGGTAAGGTGCATAGTACATACGTATAAATTTATTTTTAACTTATTGCATCGTAAGAAATCTTTTTTTAGCGAGCTACGGATGAGATATATCTTGTTTTTTATGAGATAGTTGGTAGATCACTAACAATGTAAGTATATGAAAAAATAACTCTAACGGAGTAACTGCGTCAGAAAAACTGATTTTCTACAACATCGCAAAATTTTACTTTAAAAAAATCCAATTTTGCAACGTTGTGACCTATCAAAAGTAAGTATGTAGTTGAATAGGTATTGTAAAAATTTTGAACCTATTTTTGCGAAGCATTTATTTTTCAATTCACGAAATGAATACATCCGTGATGCAGTTTTGAAAGTTTCCATCACGTATATCTTGAGAACCGGTTCATAAAAAATAAAATTGGATGTAAACTTTTTTGTGTGCCTTTTCAAGTACTATCAAAAAGGTCATTACATATTTCACGCAACTGCTTTATTATAGGTGCTAGAAGCTTTTGAAAATTTCAATCGCGAATAACTGGAAAACCGGTTCATAAAAAAGAAAATTGTATATTAACTTTTTCGTGTGTCTTTTTAAGTACTATAAAAAAGGTTATTTACATATTTCACGCAACTGCTTTATTATAGGTGCTAGAGACTTTTGAAAATTTCAATTCCGAGTAACTCGAGAACCGGTTCATAAAAATGAAAATTGAATATAAAATTTTTTATGAATCCTTTAAAGTACTATTAAAAAGGTTGTTTACATTTTTCAAGTAACTGCTTTATTTCAGGTGTTAGAGGCTTTTGAATATTTCAATCGTGAATAAGTCGGGAACCGGTTCATCGATTTTTCTCAAAATTTATAGGCTTCTATTTCTAGTCGTATTAAACCTCTCATAAACATTTCAGCTCATTCCATCAATTATTACAAGAGTTATCGTGTCGACAAAAGGGTCTTCCCTGACAAGATGGTGGAATCGGTCCTTGGCCCAAATTTCCTCAAAAATGGTTCTAAATGTTACCCCTGATGTAAAAACTTACCACCGAAGTTTTTGACCCCCCACCCATTCCCGAATTATCACCCTCCAAAAATATCGAAACTTCAATACGCAATATCCTTGGAGGGGCCGAGGGGGTGGGTGAAAAATTCTGAAATTTTCACAGATCGTGGGCACTACAAAAATTGATTAAAATTTTCTCAATTTTTTGGCATTTTGAAATTTTTGAAAAATTGTCAAAAAAATTTGGGGTCGACATGGCTGAATTTTTTTTTCAAAATTTTTCAATACCCTTAGGTATAGTAAACCTACATTTTTTTCGAGGCCCAAAAACTATGGCATCACTGTTAGAAAAATTCAAAACTGAAAAAAAAACATGATGGATGGTATTTCTTATGTTTGAAGGGGAAACAATTTGGAATTTTTTTGGAATCCAACCCTATAGTTTGGTGTCGTTTCATGAGAAAATGATGCAAAAAATTTTTTAGCCCGATCGATGCATATTAACCCGTCCCTCAGCGACCATTTTGAAAATTAAACACGACAAGCCCGAGTTCAGTATTTGCCACGCGCCGTAGTGGAGTAACGTTGAGCTCGGGCTTGTT
>FIZU01015147.1:0-12787 GCA_900064475.1 Pseudococcus longispinus | reverse complement strand
ACGTCATTCAAAATTCAACCAATCAAATTGCGAGCAGGGGGCCAATGATCAGCGCCTCTACAGGGAATAATATGAGTAACTTTTAACAAAATCCCCTCACGTCTGTGCCCACCAGTTGTCCATCTTGTAGTTCCAGTGTCTATAAAATCAACTTATTTATTCACTCGAGACGTTATGAATTGAAAATTAAAAAAAAAAAATTTCAACATGGTAGCAGAGCATGGCAAATGGGCTCAAAATTCAAAAAATCATAAAAAGGTAGATTATTATAAATTTTTGAGGGTACTAAACACAAATGCGACCTTATTTTTATGATTTGACCCGTTTTACCGCCTCTATTCTCCCCTCCACTTCTACATCTGGTCAAAGTCACCTGAGATCACTAATAGGCAATTAGGCATACATTTTGAATCATACTATTTTAATTCAACCTGTTTTCGATTTGTTTTTTTTATTTCAATCTAAAATTTTTTACAACATTTGGTCTCCCTGGAACTAGAAAAACCATCGGATTTCCTTTCAAACCTGAGTAGGGGGTGGGTGAGAGAGGGGGTTCCTTTTTTTCACTTTTTCAGTTCCCTATGAAGATAGCCAAATGTGAGATCTTTTATCTTACGGTTGATAATACTTAGAAACAATCTCTTTGCGCAGTTGGAAAGTACATCCAAAAGTACTTTTAGAAATATTAGTAGAATTTCTCAAAGTTGAAAGTTGAGCTTATTCATAAAAAGCTCAACTTTCAAACATTCAAAAAAGCTGCAAAATTTAAAGAAAATAAAAAATACATCTTACCACGATTACTTATCGCCAATGATTTTGATTCTGTGATTTCAGAGAACCTTTGGGGAGGGGAGGTGAAGCTGCCCCATAATTTTGGTCAAAGTTTAAAAAATTGAAAATTATGAGTGGCATATCGTTTGTTAGGTTCTTTGAGATGCTGAATTCGAATTTAGCCTCATTTTTAGGATCTGACCCCCCCTCCCCTCTAAATCAACTTCACCTCTGTCCAAATTTGGCCAAAAAGCAAAAAAATAAAAAAATTTGAGTGGCATGTTGCTTGTTATGCTTTCGATAATGCCGAACTCAAAAATCGAATCCTTTTTTTAGTTGGGACCCTCTACCACCCCCTTGCCCCTCCGCACCTGAATTTTTTCAACTATAAGGTGTCATGTGGCATATCGTTTGTCATGTTTTTTAGGGCGCTGAGTTCAAAAATAGGCTCATTTTTTGCATTTTCTGTGTTTCAGTCGTTGATATGACCTTTTTTGAAAATACTTGAAACAATTATGGCCGAATTTGCTCGATGCGACCACTTCCGAGACATTTTTGTTTTAAATTTGAGGATTGGGGAGCAAATAATGGTAGTTTCCTCAGTTCTCGAGTGGTCAGATTCTGAAAATTAAAATTTTCTTAATGGAACCAAAAAACATCGGGTCAGAACCCTGGTCAAATTGACACCAAATGATCATCTACCCCTTTAAAGCACATTTAAATACATCCATATGCTGCATAATTTTAGCAATTTATACACATCATCATCATTATTGCTTTCTCCACCAAAACACTATTACTTCAAAAGCATATGGCAATACACCCACGTACGCCTAAATCACATCCATCAATTGTCGCTTTTAAATCCCGAACGAAAGGAGGGAAAAACACAGCAGACCTTCAACTGCTTCTCACTCCAGTATCGATTTTGCTCATTAAACCATAACGAGCGCAATTAGCCAACAATACGGTTGCACCAAAGTAACCACCTTTCACGCTGCCATCAGTTTAATTTATTTATTATTTCAGGGCTATTACTCTTTGAACCCCATAATAACCGTTGCCGTGTTCCTCCTGCGTTTTCTTCTTCTACCCTGAAGCACCCTCGCCTAATTAGTGATATTTGAAAAATGCAATGAACTTTACCTGGCTGGCAGCTTTATCGGTTTTGATGCCGAAAAACCTATGCCCGGTATCCGGCGAGCCGAAAATATATCCGAAAGCTCTGGAATCTGCGACATCTTGAGCAATAAACGATATCTTATGGACTGGATGGTGATATAGGCAATCCTAAGCAACAGATTTCAACAATTAGCCTCATTTTTAACACCAGGTGCCTCGAAAATCATCGAAGAGCATACTTACTCCGGTTTTTTCATCCCTCAGTCTTATACCATCGATGGCGATGACGATATTAATCCTTTGCTTGTGTTCTCCGGCAGCTCTAACGGCCATTTTCAGCTCGAACAGGGCTTCTTGGCACATTCTGTCTCCTCTGGCTTCCTCGACCTCGAGTATACCGATGAGTTTTGCTTTGAAAGTTACCCCATCGCCGAGAAATCTCGATGGTTCGTTTTTATCTGCGAAGTAGAAAGAAAATACACGTTTAGATACCTTCTGGCGAATCGGAATATCGATACTCGGATTAAAAAGGTCGACTGCGACGTTTCAAGAGGCATCTTGAATGGCACCTTTTCGGCTTATTCCGCCGAGGTACTTACATTTACAAGGGCTTGTTTTTTTGCGTAACGTTTGCATGAAGGATTTCGTCTTGAACAAAGTTAACACGGCGAAATGAATATTGTCGAGACCCGAAACAGCGCGACAAAGTACACTTTGATCGAGGCGATCGCGACCAAAACGAGGGATAATTTTACACCTTGTTCGCGACGACGATGCATCAAATTAACAACTACGTAATATGCGAGCACACATATGAACCGAAAAATACAGCAAGCTGGTCCGATCAAACCAATAAGGGTTGATACGATAATAAAACTTTTATAGGTGAACGCGGTTGTAGCTCGAAAAGCAACATTGATCTGAGCCGAGAAACGCAATCTACGAAAAACGAGGTTAACAAACACACCACCGTCTTCGGTGGCCCATCGGAAAAGGAAAGTTTGAAAAACAGACATGCTCAAATCGTCCGATCAATACTCGGCGGCATTCTCGCCACTATTTCCCCGGTGCCATTCTCCGGCTACAAAGTAGTTGGTTTCCATAAACAACACTGTTCGGCCGATGCAACGCAAAACGTATAAAAATAAATTATTTTTTTCATTTTTCTCAGATAAATTTTTTAATCACCCTTTGCTACGTTTTTTCATTCATTTTTCTTTTTTTTACCAAAAAAAAGTCATTCGAACGTGAACATAGGCCGTATGGTGAGATAGCTTTAAATCGCCGTATCGACGACGCCGACGAAGTACCAGCCGCCTCTCGTGACGTAATTTCATTCATTGTGGCCGTATTATTCGAAAATATCCATCTATCTGCGTGTATGTATCTCTCAAACAACCAAACTTCCGCAATGCAAATAAAAATTAAAGGAAATAGAGCGTTTCGACCTCACGTCATCAGTAAGTACCTCACATACCACGTACGCGAGTTTTTGGTTCTCGAATCGAAAGAAAAAAGTGAAAATCGAACTCGAATATTAAGTCTTAAGTTAAGAGGCTTTTAAAATTATTACTTTTGCGAGAAGTCTACTTTACGATGTAATGTGAAATCCCCCCCGCCGCCATGTTCCTCTCCTTTCACTCATTCTGGACCATTGTATAGTCAATTTATTGCTTGGTGTGCTAACGTGGAAAATTACCGACGTTTTAACACCCCCCCCTCCCCATTTCTTTGTACTTTCGTCATCTACCTACGCGATTGTTTGATTTTATAATTCATTAAGGTAGTTTATGGTGTTATTTTACCTTCTTTTCCATCCTCGTTTTGTAATGAGATCTAAACGATGGTTTTGCCCACATGAAAAATTATGTGGTTTAGGATTTGTGGTATTTTTCCCCTTAAAAAGCGTAAAAAAATTGATGGCTTGGTTTAGGATAAATTGAACGATGATTCGATAAATGAAACTGAAAGGTTAACGATCGCGATACAGTTTGATTTTGATACGCCCTTCAGATAACAGGATGTCGATTTTCCATTTGCGAATTGTGTCCTGAATTGATAGAGTTGGTTCGATTGTTTTACCTTTTTTTCTATAGTTTGATGGGGAAATGTAGAAAATCAGCTGAGTATTTTGCAAATATTTAGGGAGAGTGTCATTTAAAAATCAGTTTTGGAATTTGTCAAGCCCAGTTTCCAGTTGTAAATTAGTTGTAATAAATGATTGGATTACTTTTCAACAAATTTTGGCAAAATGTCGTTACGAATTTTTTTAATACCCTTTAGAAATGCAGCTAGATTTAGTATTCGGTAATTTTTGTTTTACTGGGTTAATTTAACTTTTATGTGCCCAGGAGAGATCAGATGGATGAAAGAGCATAGCCGGGTTTTTAGGGATGATTCCCCCCTGAACACATAGTTTGAAATTATCTAATGGAAGTTGATCCTTATAAGGTCTAAACCCCTGAGACAAAATTTTTAGCTCGATATCTCATCATTAACTCCTTCAAGAGGATGGAAGGAGGTCGTTAAAAATTTATATTTTTGGAATTTTCAATCAAAATTTTTCAAACTTGCAGGGATGGTAGACACTAGACAGAACTAAGGATAATTTATGAAATTAAAAAAAAATTGAAGCAATTTTTCAAGAGGAAATGGACATTTTAAGCTTTCTAGCGGCCATTTTGGTAACCCTTTTCAGAGATACCATTCTGAAAAAAATTTTTATAAGGTACCTAGTCTAGATGTACAATCTTATATTTTTTTAGAATTTTTTATCATGGTGTGCCACCTTCAAAAATGCAAAAAACTGATTTTATCACCCATTTTGACCCCATTGAATGGATCATTTCTGATCGAAATTTTTTTTTCTTGCAATATATCATGAATGACACCTAAATACACCACTGACTTGCATTTAGAACAAATTCGTTCATTTTTTCCCCTTTTTTCCAATTTTCTTTTAAAATAGGTACCCAAATGACGCCATTTTGGGAACCCACAACCTCCTCCAAGACGACCTAGAGGTCTAAAAATCATATTTTGGACTTGTTTCAAGTCGATATCAATCATATGTTGCAATTTCAGCAAAATCGAGGAACTTGGATTTTTTTGCTCCTTTTCGTAATAAATTGAGTACTTTTACATAAAATGAATTGAAAAAAATTAAAGTTTCTCGATTTTGCTGAAATTGCAAATGAATGTTATTTCAGGGCCCTAAATGACCTAAAATGAAAATTTTTTATACTTTCATAAAATAAATAAGGAAATAAAGAAATTTTAAAAGGATTTTCTTGACCAATGTTTTTAGAAAAATGAGGATTCCTGAAATCTTTCGTCCCATTACACGCTGAAAATTCTTTGCAAGCGACGAATGAAAATTTTCCACCCTTGACTTGATCTCAACATAAAAATCAAAAATGAAAATTTCGAGAGAATGATTGAGAAGGTGTAAGATTATTTCAAAAATTGCTGTAGAGCCAAATTTTACAGATATTTTAATATTTTTGTTCGAAAAACTCAGTGAATGAAAATTTTTCTCAACAAATATTCACTAAACAATGTACGAAGTAGAATTTTACAAAATTTTACCCATTTCTTCAGTTACAATATTACATAATTTTCTCAAAAATTGTTGTTGAAAGTCTGCAAAAACTTCGAAAGCAGCTTTTCTGTTCGAATTTTCACTGTAAATCGAAAATCTGCTAAAACTTTCTTCATATTTTTCATTTTCATTTTGTAAAATTATGAAAATTTTCAATTTTGGGTCAATTAAGACTCTGAAATCTGAATTACAAACCTAAAATTTCAACTTGAAAAAAATTGCAATGTAAACTTTTTAGGAGGGGGGGAGGGCGCAATTGAAATTTTTGCACATTTTTCTTTTTTTTTTCAAGGTCGAGTAATTTAGTGTTTTTTTTTTAAAAAACAAATCTCAACCTCACACATGAAAATGCAGAATATAAATAATTTTGATTTGATTCTATTTTTTGCGAAATTTCAATTTTCATTGGTGTCAATGACCTCGTTCACTAAACTGACTTCAGTTCAGTCTACATGATGCAATGAAATTTTTCTAATTTTATCCGTCAGATTTCTCTTGCTAACAAAAAGGTTAAAGGTGATTGAAAGAACAACCAATGGATATTGTACAACTCGAGACGAGCTGAAGAAAAAGTTATTCAAGGATTTTACCTCAACTTAATATTTCAGGAGTTAGAAAGAATCAAAGTTTCAGAGTTCCTTCAATTTCGGATTCGGGCAAAATTATCACATATTATTTTTTTCATCTTGAGAGGAGCACTGCAAGCAATATGGGTTAATTTTTCAATAGATACCTAGCTAAATTTTTGAGTACACTTCAAGCTAATTTGAGAAAATTTTGAATGGATCTTGTACAACTCGATTCAGGCTACAAAAAAGTTATAAAACGATTTTGTCCAAATTCGATATTTCAGGAGACGGAAAATCTTAGAGTTTTGGAATCTCTTCAATTTCATGTTCAGACAAAATATTTGCATACATTTTTTTGAAGAAAATAAAAAAACTTTAGGCACTGCTTTGTAACCATAATTTTTATGTTGGGACTTTTTCAACTTGATAAATAAGGATCACATACTCTGTGCCCAAAGGTTTGGTGTTTTTTCGAATTATTGTTTCATTTTTCCAACCTTACTCTAAAAATACTCAATTTTGGTCATTTTTCATAATGACCTTTTTGAAAGAGAATAAAATTAGCTTTCAAAAGATATCTTTACTTTTTGATTTCGGGCAATTTTATAAATCGTCCCAATTTTTTGTGACGTCACAAATGAAAAAAATTACACGAAATCGAAAAGTGAGCATATCATTAGGAAGCTAATTTTATCCTCTTTCAAAAAGGTCATTACGAAAACTCATCAAAATCAAGTCCTTCTCTAGTTATATTCTAAAAAAAGAAAAAACGTAAAAAAATACTAAAACCCAAATCGTTAATAGGTACAAAGTACATATAAATGAACCCAGCAACGTGAAATCTTTACACCCCAATATCACCACCCAATGCACAATTAAATTTGCAATTTTTTCCTTAAAATTTATAGCATCGAAGAATATTCCTTCGTTACCTCGTTTTTTAATTAATCACTTTACAGTTAATTTTTTTATACTCATGTAGAAAACTTTTACACTTATATTAACACCATTCACATGAATGAGATTTCAATTCACGGTTAAATTTCTCAACGTAATCATTTAAAAACACAATAAATCCATTTTCTAATCGTCATCGTATACTGAAACCTTCCTAATCATCCAACTGTTCATTTCCTCTCCACATAACCTCTACAATTCAGTCACCTCGATGAAAAATAAAAAAATTAAAGCCCGTAATTTTGCATCGAAAAAAAAAAGCTCCTAACTCGGACTAAGCCTCTAGTTCTACGAAGGAAAAAAAATTTCGTCTGTGCAACCATCGTAACGTACGTTCGACTTCCAATACATTTTGATGGTTTTTTCATCAAGGACACACGTGTCTGATTAAAAAAATGTACTTTAAGGCACGGATACCATAATTAATCATACCTACGGGCGTGAAAGAACGCGATGGATTGACAATAAGAAATACGTATTTTCAGACAGGTAATTAGTAAATGTAAAAATCGAAGCGAAACGTCCATTATTCGGATGTTCTTCATTGATCTCGACCTAATTCCAGTTTCGGCGCCAACGTGAAAATCGAAACCGTTATCTTGACAAAATTCTTATCAGCGGAGAATTTTCATTGATGCCTCCATCGATGGAAATCGAACACCTGCTTTCTGGTTTATTTCCCCCCTTCGTCGATAGGAATTCGTTATATGGGTACCAATTGGTGACGTAACGGTTTAAACTGTATGCTGGGTTCTATTCCATTATGGTAAATTTAAATTCACCAGCGTACTAACCGAAATCGTCAATTAAATATACAACTAGTGATTTGCCGAGCATTCCACTAATTAACCACGCATACCAAATTAACGACGATTGCTTAAGGACATTCTTATTAAGTTTGTTTTCATGTTGACGACGAAAAATAACCCAATTCGATTACACGGTTTAGCCTTAAACTTGAATTTTTTCGATAGTAAAAAAATATTAACTAATCGATGTAATCGCCACAGACTTAGCCAACTCGTAATTAATTTACGATCGACGAATTTACAGTATAACGGCATCTTCGAGTTCGATTGCATCGTGTTATTATTATTACGAGTTTTAAAATCTCTGGAAATCTCGATCGTAATACTTATTTTAGAAGAATGAAAACAAAAACAGAAACAACACGTATCGTATCGACCATAAAAATAATCAAGGTTAAGCACATACGTAACCACCACATTCACATACCTTTTTCCGTAGTAGTAACTCTCTTCGGTACTGATAACGTTCGAAATGATTGTTTCAAATTAACCAATCCTTTAAGCGATCTTTCCTTAGCATTGAAGTCGAACTTTTTCGGAAGCGATTTGACCGAATCTTCTTCATTCTTGGCTCCGTCATTTTTAAAACTTAATCCATCCGAATTTAAAGATAAACAGCTATCTTTGGTATTCGCGACATTAGACATTGCTATATCATTATATTACACTTCACTTCGTGCGTAATCTGCAATGAAAAAAAAAAAAACCTTCGAGTTGAAAACACGCTACTGGTGGAAATTTCACCGAAAAACATGCTAATCACGAGGCTATTTCCAACAGATTAACACGTTCGTATATAGCGGTGATATATTAAATATAAATTGCAGCAAATCATGTTAACCTTGACTTCATCAAAAAGAATACACTAACAAAGTACGCTAACAGTACTACATCGACAAGACTTACAGGTCTCCTTAGAAAGCTCAATTAATTCATTTCATTTTAATAAAATCATCACGTCGTAGTTCACTGGACTTCTGTGAAACCTTTATTTCGCATCATGTACCTTTTTGCAACATCTATATAGCTCAATAGGTAGCTCTTCGTTGGGTGAAGGTACAAAATCCGTCGGGTATATCGTCTAGTGATTTAACCAATATCGATAAACTGATAGACAGAAGTGTTTATCTTAATGAAGAATAAATTACCCCTAGGATTTACATACAGATAATAATACAGATAAGATTTGCAATACAGGAGTCATTTACGATATTATAATCATTCAACAGTTCACGTTGAAATTACCTTTCTTTCAACTTATTTCCGGTATTGTATTGTTAAGTAGTTTTGGAGCCTTTTGATACGAGTATTTGATCACGAAACTTTTGAAAAATTCCACATTCCTTTGACAAGAACTGCGTTGTTAATTCACCAAAATATCACCACCGACGTAACGAACCATAATTGATTTAGTATTTATTTTTACTGCGTTTTATAATTACACATCATTTTATACACATTTAATCACCGTTCGCACAACCATTAACTACCTCTCAATCGAAATTTATGGCAATAAAATTTGAAAATTTTTCAAAGCGTATGAAATCATTTTGTATTTTTTTTTTTTGTAGATCAAAAATAACAAAAACAAAGAATGTTTTTTGGCATTTCGGTTTAGCATTTTTAGCCAGATTCGTCGGTTGCAACGACGCATGGCGATATTTGGCAACACCGCGAACTTTTAAAATAAACGGAAAACGGATTTTTCGTTTTTCTTTTTCTTGGAAAACATTTTTCTGTCTTTATTTCACTCGCCGAAATGTTAATTATTCTATTTTAATGTTTTTTTTATTAATATAATATTGAACACAAGTTTACAAATTATAAAATTTAAAAACAAAAGATATCCAATTGCCATTTTAATGAGGCAATGATCACGTCTTCACATCTTTACCACTGGTTTCAGACTTCAGAAGTGGCGAATTCTCGTTGGATCTACCAATAGAAATTATTCAAATATCCATATTGCCCAACATTACTTTCCTAATACACAATACTAAAAAAAACAAACATAGAAGTACAAAAATAATAATGCCAAACTGGTGAAAGTTCAATCATAAACTACAACTGGTAAAATAAAACCTATTCAACGACAACGGTCAACGAGAACGACAAACGAATAGAAACACAAAAGGAAGAATTCATTCGATTAATTCAATCATCCGACATATAATGTTCGGAATCGGATGCAGCAATTTCGTAAGTATTCTCATTTTCTCCGCCTTCTGTATCTGACGAACTATTCAAGTACTGAAGACCAACTCGAGGAGGAGCTGATGTATCACCGTTTATGTTATTATGTTCTAATCTATTCAGTCCATCGTTCGCTTTGTGATTATTCGGCTCCAGCCTACAATAAAAAAGATGATAAGATACAAAATAAACGGAATTGTGTTTTCTTTTTCTAATTCGATGAGATTTATACCTTAATGCTACGTGGTAATGATGAAAAGCTTTTTCGTCTTCACTGGATCGTTGATACAAGTCTCCGAGCATTTGATGCAATTTAGCGGTAGGGTTCTTATTGACTTGCTTTTGCAAGAGATTTATCGCCGGCTCTAAAGATGTTTCCTAGAACGGTTTTGAAGATTTTTCAGTTTAGATTGATGCCGCAGGCTGATTGTAATTTGATGATACTTACGTCTTCGTAGACTTGAGCTAATAAATAAACAGCAGGTAAATACGTGTCGTTCTGATTAAGGGCTTTTTCTAGTAACGACTTAGCTTTACTATTATTTGCTGGATCTTTCATCAATACTAATGCATACAACTGCAAAACACATAATAAATAATAGTATGAAGTATTTCATTCAAAATTTCATGATATTTTGATTAGAAATTTAGATAATTTACCGTTAAAGCTCTAGGTGAATTATTGTCAGCTTTACAACAGTTACTTGCTATACTCAATGCATCCTTGGTACGATTTTGAGCAAGATAACAATCAACTAAACCTTTATGAGGTTCGTATCTACAAGGAGCAATCTGAAAATAAAATTGGTATTAGCTGAGAAATTCAAAATATTTTTATAATAAATCAAAACCTACTTCGTAAGCTTCTCTAAAGTGAACAATAGCATTCTGATATTTCTTCATATCGTATAATATACATCCTTTGACAACCAAAGCTTCAACGTTTTTAGGATTCAGCAAACACGCCTATTAAAAGTAAGTAAAAATCAATACAAAAATACACGAAGTAATACAAACACAATCACATTATTACTTACTCTTTGAGCGAAATACGCGGCAGTATTTAAAGAATTATTGGAATACAATAAGCAAGCAAGAGCAGTCCACATTTCAGAATCGCCATCTTCAGAGAAATGCCAATTTAAAGGCATCATTTTTTCTAAATCTCCAGCAGCACGTTCGGATAAATATATCGTAGCCATTATACCATACCCTCGATGACAGGTAGGATCTACAGTGAAAGCCTGAAATATGGGTAATTAGCCAGTTGGAATTTTTAGCGATACCATGATTTATGGAATACGAACCTGCTGCAGAATGATTTTAGCGTTAGTTACATCACCGGAGTAGTAATAAATTTCACCTAAAGCGACCATTATTAACGAGTTATTTCGTAAAGGAGACGATTCTTCGAGAAGCTGACGAAAAGCTACTATTGCCGTTGGATAGTCGTACGTTTGCGAATGAGCATGAGCTTTTATCCATAAATTTAACCTGCACGAGAATAATTTTGTTATAATTGAGTTGAAACATGAACTAGAAAAGTATAGGTTACTAATTACCATTCGACGGTAGACAATTCGGAATTTCCCATTACTAGAGTATTAACCTCGGTACTTTTGACACCTAATTTTAATAAACCTTCTGTGGCTTCCAACGCCAAAGGACATTCCTACAAAAAAAAAAGATCAATTGAAGTAAATGTATACATTTATTACTAAAAATTTGACCAATACGTACTCGTAAGACTTCCTTATAAGCAGTCATTGCTGATCGTTCCATTCCAGCTTGATGATATAATTTAGCCAAAGCCATATTTATTTTCACCGTACGTTGTCTAGCAGCGATGGATTGTAAGGTGGATATAGCTTGCTCATTCATATTCAAACGTACATAACACAAATGTAATTTAAACTTGATTTCTGTAAATTTCACAAATTCATTAGCGGAGATTTTTAGAATACATACTAACCAATTTCGCATTACGTACCACTATCTGGTAATATATCTTTCTGTCCTTCAATTTGCTTCGATAATCCTTTTGATTTCATCAAGTATTTTTTATACTGAAGAGCATTATTGTACATTTTCTCAGATTTACGATACTTTCCCAAATGGTAAGCTGATTCGCCATAGTAAATTAAGGTGTTGAGTTTTATCTCTGGTTCACTTATTCCAGCCGTATTGTCATGCAGACTAAGCAGTAAGTCAGCCTGTTAATTTTAAACCGAATTTATTAGAAATATCTGTACGGAAATAGGTAAAAAAAGAGAATAAATATACGAACCAGAACTACGACGTTGGAATGCAGTTCATTTTCTCGTAAACGTTTCAAATGTTCGTACAACGTATTTACACTCATTGTGAGCCCGAGATGAAGGAGAAGTTGATGGAGAGATTAAATGAGTTTTACACCTTTTAAATTAATTAAAAACAATACATTTTAATAGAAAAAGTTTCGATGGTTCGGTTTTTAAAAAATTAAAAAAACCTGAAAAAAACAAACGCAAAAATGTTTTGAAAAACTTCAATTTGTTTTTAGGCTTTGTAATTGGCATTCGCGTTATTTTCTGAATTGTGATAAGTAGGTAGAATAAGTAGGAAGGAAAATATTCCAAATTTATTTTTTATTTTTATTTTTTTTGAAGATCTCTTCATTTTTCCATTACCAAACAATTATTTTCAGGGCTGCGAGAACGAACCGTTCGCGGGAACAAGAACGAACGGGAACCAATTAAAATAAAAAACGGAACGGGAACGGGAAC
>FIZU01015131.1:0-11176 GCA_900064475.1 Pseudococcus longispinus | reverse complement strand
TTTTCAAAAAATTTTCAAAATGGTCTCTCATGTTTTCAATTTTGGAGTTGGGCAAAAAATTATTAGGTTATTTTGTAGAGCTCAAAAATCTCAACAAAAAATGACTCACAAAATTTTTCATAGCTTGAAAATTGAAGGAGTTACGAAGTCTACAAATTTTCAAATAATTGTAGCTCCTTCAATTTTGGAATTCGGCAAAACATAAATATGATTCATTTTATAGAGCCAAAAAAGTTCTACAAAAAAGTTCAAAACTAATTTTGTCTATCTTCATTATCAAAGGAGTTACGAGGTTTTTTTTAGAAAGATGCCCTTTCAAATCTTGCGGTCATGTAGTTGAAGTAGCAGCACCACTGGTTCGAAGGCGATGCACTGCAACCGGTACACCCCGTATGATCAAGAACGTACTTCACGTCTTCATTGTAAACAATGAAAACAAACACATGCTGTAAAATACATATGAACGAATATCGAACTTATTTAATACGAAAGTTTGACGCCCTCTTTTTGCCCTAGTGATAAATTTATATTGGAAAAAAAGAAAAAAAGAGAAAAAAATGTAAACAAAACCAAGCAGAGCCTTGAACGGCGAGGATTTGGAATAATATTAGCAAATAGTAGCGGGTATCGCATAGCTGGGAAAATCTGTTTATACAGCCTGTATTTCATCGAACGCGTTACCGTATTGATTCATTTATTTGCTGTCACAGTACATCAGAATGTGTTGATTTTTGGTACATAAAGGGAGCAGATTGAAAATGGTTGTATGCGAAAATTTATTCCTTTCGATGGCGATTGTTATCGAATTACGTTTTCTAGAACCTGTGCTTTCAGATGCGGTTTAGTTTTCGTTTTTAAGTATCCGAAGAAATATTGAATTTTCAATGGTTCGCGCCACGCTATGGTTTTTTTTCCTGTCGTCGCATTTTTATCAAAAATTCTTCGATTTGGTAAAATAGCCCGAATGCGATTGTATAATTTGATATGAAAAATTCGTCGAGAAAATGTAAGTGTAGCTTTAACCGTAATGGAAATCTCGGATTTTTTCCCCATTTTAGCCGAATATTGAGATGATTTGCTTTTCCATCAGTTCTACGACCTACGACGAATAGATTTAAATATAATAATATCGTCGAAGTATACTAATTTGATGGACCCGAAGGTGGCAGGGGGAAAACCGAAGACGAATTTCTTAATTTTATCGATTCGATAACTCATTGGTAAGCAAGTGTAGTCGGCGACGATTAACATGTCGATGTCGAGTAAATAGGGTAGGCAATTTTATTGCTCGAAATGACAGATTTTCTCATCATTATTATTCAATTTCCACCACTCGTTTTCTATCAAAATTTAACGCTCGACAATTAAAACTTTCTTTCGACGAGTCGCAAATTAAAGTATTTAAGGCGAAGTGAACGAACGAACGAAGTTGAATCAACCACGGTGTAAATGCTCCGGTGGTATATTTTCTTTCTCGAGCCCTCCCTCTGTCCTTTGTCATCGCGGTATGAGATGGGATCGCTTTGAACATGGCGGAGTATTTTTTCATTAGCACGCTTTTTAGTCATGGAATAAAGAACTATTTTCCACTTTCGTTAGTTAATTGGTTTGGAAGAAACTTCAAAAAGCCACTTTTGCCAATTGTCACTTTTTATTAATTCTGATTGGGTTATTTTAAGGGTATGTCGAGTTGAAGATGTTGTTCGAAAGGACAAACAAGGGTTTCATTTCGGCAAATTTATTCTTTGATAATCGCTTATTCTGCCAAGTTGTTAGTTCAATACTTCAACCTTTCTTGTAGGGAAATACCTGTAAAAATTGAGTATAAAATTGTGGATTTTAACTTTGATATGGGAGGAAGAGAGGGGGAGAAGGAGGAGGAGGCAGTTCATAATTTTGTAAGGAAATAATCGTTGAGAAATAACGTTACTTTACTTATTTTTGTTGAAATATTTACTTAGAATTCGATATATTTATTTAAATTCACTAACTGTCTTTTTTGGCGTTTTCTTTTTTGGAATGACCTCTAGCCCCAAAATACAGGGTGGCTCATATAGAAAGTTGGTGTTTTTGAAAATGAAAAAAAAACTATTGACTGGAAAAATCTCGAAAACTAAGCTTCCTAAAAAAAAACTAATCTCGTCTAGCAGAAAGAAAATTTTAAGCCCTACAATTTTGATTTTTAGATAGACCATTATGTTACAAAAAGTCGATGATTTAAAAAAAAAATTCTCAAACATAGATTTTCTGGCTAAACTAATAGTCCTAAGAAAAAATTATGGGAATCAAAATTATAGAGCTTGAAATTTTCTTCCTACCAGAAGGGATTAGTTTTTTTTCCAGGAAGCTTAGTTTTCGAGATTTTTGCAGTCAAAGTTTTTTTTTTTTCATTAAAAAAAATATCAACCTACTATGTGAGCCACCTTTAATAAATCCATGTTGGAAAAGGAACTTTTGAAAACACAAATCACTCTTAATTTAACATGTTGAAGAATAACACCTTGAAACATTTATAAATTTATGGCTTCCATTTAGAATGTCAAATATTAAAAAAAAGTGAGAATGCAAAATGAAACTTTTTTCTTTAGTTTTTAATAGGTATTTTGGTTTTCAAAAAAATTGAGGCAAGTGTTTCAACCAAAATGTCAGAGAAATAATTAAGATTTAAGAGAAGAAAGATTGAGATTTAATATTTGATAGGTTACCTGAAACATATCCATAATTTGACAGTTTTTCTTCTAAAGGAAAACCTGTGTAATTTTTTTTCGAAACAGTTGAAAAATTCTTAAAATTATTTATTAACTTTTAAAAAGTTTATTTCGTTTTTTTTCATTTTTTTTTTCATTTTCTGAAATCGCTGAATATAAAATTTGTTATGATTTTATAACTAGTGACTCACATGAGGAGGCTAGAAAAGCTGACCCCCTCCCCCCTTCCTGTAAAGGAGTATTTTTATCAGAGTGGTATAACATTTTTTATTTTTAGAGCATAATTTTTGAGAAACTTCCTCTCTGCTACGCCCCAGAAGTAGGTACCTGAGACTCATTGAATAATCTTGTATTTTGAGAGGTTACCTATTTCAAAAATCATAAAGTTTTTCTATGTTTCTATTAAATTCTAAATGTTGCAATTTTTGTAATTTTAGATCAAAATACTTCATACTTTTTGAAAACAATATTTTAAAGTCAAAAATCGTGACTGTATTTTATTGACTTTTGATTTCAAATTTCAGAATTTTTCAACTTTGAAATCGAAATGTTGCAATTTTGTAATTTTTGATCAAAATAGTTGCATAAATTATTTTCAACTCAAAAATTGTGACTAGATTTTGACTTTGATATAAAATTTTGGCATTTCTTCGAATTTGGAATCAAAATAATGTCAAGTATTTGTGTTTTTTTTTTTAATCTAAAATAATGATTCTGATTAGAAATATTGGCCAAAAATTGTAACTAATTTGGTACAAAATAATTATGTAATACATTTAGAAAAATTATTATAAACTCAAAAATCGTGACAAGATTTTTACTTTTGATTTCAAATTTTTGCATTTTTTTCGAATTTGGAATCGAAATAACGATTAAAAATACTGGTCAAAGATATGATTTTCATTTTAATTTCAATTTTTTCAACTTTGAAATCAAAATCTTGCAATTTTCGTGATTTTGGATCAAAATATTCAATACCTTCGAAAAAATTTATTTTAACTCAAAAATCGCGTTTAGATTTTGATTTTTGATTTTAAATTTTTGCATTTTTTCGAATTTGGAATCAAAATAACGTTTAAAAATATTGGTCAAAGATATGATTTTCATTTCAATTTCAATTTTTTCAATTTTGAAATCAAAATCTGTCGATTTTCGTGATTTTAGATCAAAATGTTCAATCCTTCAGAAAAATTTATTCTAACTTGAAAATCGTGACTAGATTTTGACTTTTGATTTCAAATTTTTGCATTTTTTTGACTTTAAAATCGAAATATTGTGATATTGGATAAAAAAAAGATAGATACCCTGATTACGTCTCTAAAATAACGGATTACTTGATTTTTTACATTTTCTCAATTTTTTTCCAAATTCAGCCCCTCCCTTATTAGGTAATTTCTAACTGTACTTATGATTAAGATCCAATGTTGAAATTTCAGAAGTTGAAAGAAAGTACTTAGGTATAAAGAGCAGAGATTAAATATCACGACTTCTCGACTTGAAAATTTTTGTTGATAAAAACTTTAAGCTCTTAATTTCATAATTTTTTTTTGAACGTATCCTACATATAAAAATATTGTACAATTTTTGAAATTTTCAGAAAAAGTCACAAAGTCATCTAATTTTGTCTATTTGATTTCATCACAAAAATCAAAATACTTTTTGACAAGTTTTTTAGATCTCGAAAATTTTGAAATGAACTCCTCCTTCCTTCAAACAGATCCATCAAAATATTTACTCCCTCTTCTCCCCAAAGAACCAACGAGATGAATTTCAAATTTTGATAAAACCTCTTATTCTTGTAACTCTCCCCTCTCATCCGCTCTGTGTTCCATTGCTCACTAAAAATCAAATTTTTAAACACAGTTCTGCGTATTTTTTCATCGAATAATACGTGCATCTCCGTTGTGTAAAATTTTCGAAATTCGATTTAATCAGATAATATAAATTTCGATATCGACCATCGTAAAAT
This sequence comes from Pseudococcus longispinus, assembly GCA_900064475.1. Taxonomy (NCBI): domain Eukaryota; kingdom Metazoa; phylum Arthropoda; class Insecta; order Hemiptera; family Pseudococcidae; genus Pseudococcus; species Pseudococcus longispinus. Next base: position 6,499 of record FIZU01015131.1, on the reverse strand, counting down.
GATATGAAAACATTGTGCAAAGATCTGAATAAGTACTTGAAGTCTCAAGTCTCACTTTAAGCATATCAAACTGAAGTATATCAAGTTTAATTCAAGGTCTAACCATACGAAGGATTGTGCTCTCGGCATTACTGCTCGATACACCCTTATTTATGCTATAAAACGAATGAAATTATGGTGTGAATCTACAGGTTACTTATTCTCGTGCTTCCGACGGTATCGTTTGGTTTTCGATATTCACTATTATAAAATGAAAGTTAATCAATTTACATCAGCTCTTGGTGATTTTGCTCGTACTTAAAGCTGACAAACGATATTACGAACGCAGGTTGTCATGCACAAACAACGAGTTTAACGAAGTAAATACGATTATCTGGGCGAATATGTACGTACGTTTACGTAATACGTACGCGGCGTGGTTATCTATACCGTTCTATCGAGCTTTAATCTATACGATTGATGATTTCAATAAATAAAGTTTCCTCAACGTAGTAACGTTTTTTTTCACATCATTGAATAGGATTTGTACGCGGGATTTGGTTTTTTCTGCAGCCAAATCCGAAGCATGGAATTCGTTTCGTAGATAATACTCGTATACTTTGTCGTGTTTTTATCCATTTAGCCAATTTTTATTAATTTTCTTAACGGGGTGCTTTACTTTGCCACTTGCGAACTGCTTTTTTCAAGTTATGAAATTCGGCTAAGGTCAAAAACCTTCTCGGTTTTGGAAACCGTTTGAATTACGAAGCACGTACGAGAATGAAGATTTAAACGACACCGAAGAAAATCACATTCGTAGGTTAATTTTTACACTCGTAATTTCATCTCGAGTACAAAACCCAAACTACTCGAGATCGTAGGTGTATAAGTTGCGAAATTAATCTCGTTTTACCACCGTGCTGCCGTTGTTGTTGTCGGTGGTGAGAAAAATACGACCCGGTGTTCTCGGCGCGTACAAATTAAACAAATTCATTATCGTTCTAACGTTTAGTAAGGGGGAAAATATGAAAAAAACCCGAGCACAATAATAACTATCGCGGATTCGTTTTTTCCCTTTTTTGCCCAGAACCTGGCATTCGTTTCGAAACGTATCTTGGCACAGGATTTGGAAAAAGTACCTAATTCCCTTCGGTAGAAGATAGAATAATGGCGAATTTGAATAGACTTTTGTATACCTATCGCGTTGAAATGTTTAATCCTAATGTAACGATGACCTTTGTGAAGAGTTCAAAGAATATTTTCCAAGGCATCGTGTTTGTAGGTATCGTATTTGTTTGAAATGTTTATTCAATGGTGTCCAAATGCGTTGGAAGATAATCGCCTCCATTAGAGGATTTGATCGATCGAGGTATTTTGACGAAAACTGAGTGTAGGATTAGGCGGAAAGAGATGAGCAAGGTGAACTATCTACTATAAGTTTATCAACACTTTTAGATGATTTTAGAGAATCGAAAAATCAGCAACCCAGCGGTGGGAGTTGAAGTTTGGGGTGTTATTTCTCGAGTTTATAATGTCTTAATAAGAGATTTAGTATTTCCTCATGGAAAATGTATACTCTAAATTTTTGTTCAAACAATAAGCTGAAATTTTTATGAAAGATTGAGTGCTACTGAAAATTAAAGCCTTTTGAATTTGAGAAAAATCGATGATCCGATTCTCAAATTATTTGCGATTAAAATTTTCAAATACCTCTAACACCTTGAATAAAGCAGTTAGGTGAAATCCGTACATAACCTTTTTGGTTGTACTTGGAAGGATGCATAAAAAAGGCTTTATACCATTTTCATTTTTGTGGCCCCATTCTGGAGATATTTGCGATAAAAAATTTCGATACACTCTGCAGTAGGTATTTTTTTTTGAACACGAGTTGAACCGAAAGAAAATTTTGGCAAAGGGGCCATCAAAAATGTTCCTTAAGGTTAGGAGGCGAGCAGTAGGGGATTTTAGGAGTGGAAACACTCCCATTTCTGCACATGAAGAGATAGGGGCGTGTTTAGTATCATTTCCATATCATTCGACCTTCCTGAATTCGAATCTGTCATTAGTTCCTCGATCGAAAGTAGAGAAGTGACACAATCGTGAAATTTATGTCGCAGAAACTGGAAAATTCTCGTAAAAATTCATGCATCCAATTACATGAATTCCTATCTTCTAAGAAGAATAGCTTCTCACCCTTGCAGAATAGGAAAAATATTGTAGGACAAAAGATGATGGATTTTAAATTCTCTATAATTTTTGTTTCAAGTTTTTTATCGTATCGTGATTTTTTACTGCAACGTAATTTTTTGAGGGACACCCGGGTGAAAAAATTTGCTAAATTGACGATACGAAAAAAAGTTTCAAACAAAAGTTGTAGAACGTTGAAAATCCGTCATTTTTTATTCTATAATTTTTTTTTCTATCTTGAAGTGGAGAAGAGCTATTTTTAAAAAAAAATGTTAATTTTGTCGATTTAAGCGCAAATTGGCCATATACATGTTATGCGCATTCGCTGATTGTGAGAATTCCCTACTTGCTATCTGGAAACTAACTTCGAATTCGAGTTCAGAAGGTTCGAATTCGGTTTAGTAGAGGTTTTACACCCCAATCGGCTGAAGGAATAAGGGCTAGGAATTGAAAAACCAGGATTTAATGCCAATTTGAGCGAAAATTGTGCATTTTACGCTGACAACAGTTGCGAGATCCCTACTTCTCAGCTGAAAACTAACTTCGAATTCGGTTCAAGGAGGTTCGACTTATACTGAAAACATATTTCTTACCCCCATTGATCACCCCTACAGAGCTTAAAAAATGAAAATTTTTAATTTTACCTCTGTTTTTACAAAAATTGATAATTTTCTGCAACTCAAATTGCACTACCGTGTCGCTTCTCTACTTTCAATCAGGAAACTAATGACGGATTTGAGTTTAAAAGGGTCAAATTATATGGAAATGATACCAAACATAACCCTACCCCTTTATGTGCGGAAATGAGGGTGGCCCACCCCTAAGAATCCCTCCCGCTAACCCCCCAAGTACAATTTTTGGTGGATTTTCTTCCCCAAAATTTTCTTTTGGTTCATATTAGAAGAAAAATCAAATGCAAGCTCTTGTCCAAAAAAAGAAAATTTAGAGCTCCTTGAATGTAACAGTTGAGTAAAAATTGTATACAGGGTGTTTCGATAGTAATGCACCGCCTTCAAACCAGAGATGCAGCTACCCAAACTGCATAAGTGTATGCATGTTTGCCGACCCCGGGATTTGAAGGGAAAAAGTTATACACTAGTCCTGGTAGATTTTTCAAAGCGTCGTAACTCCGCTGATAATATAGATAGGCAACTTTTTTTAAAACTTTCTTCTAGAACTTATGAAGCTGTAAAAAATGAGTTATATTCATGTTTTGCCTAACTCTGAAATTGAAGGAGCTACAATGATTTGAAAATTTGTAGGCTTCATAACTTCTTCAATTTCAAAGTTATGCAAAATTTTGCAAGACTCTTTTTTTATTGAACTTTTTGAGCTCTACAACATGAGCTAATAATTTTTGGCCCAACTCCAAAATTAAAAACATGAGAGATCATTTTGAAAAAATTTTTGAAAAAAAAATTAAATTTCAAGAAAATAATGCCACTTTTTATCTTTTTAATGGTTGTAGCTCCTTCAATTTTGAAGTTAGACAAAAAATTATTAACTGATTTTGTGAAGCTCAAAAAGCTCAACAAAAAATTACTCTTGTAAAATTTTGCATAACTTGAAAATTGAAGGATAACTCATTTTTTCAAGCTTGAAAAGTTCTACAAGAATTAAAGTTTCAAAAAAAAATTGTATATTATCAGCGGAGTTACGACGGTTTGAAACATCTATCAGAACTAGTGCATAACTTTGCTCCTTCCAATCCTGGGATCGGCAATCATCCATACACTAATGTAGTTTGGGTAGCTGCATCTCTGGTTTGAAGGCGGCGCACTACTACCGGAACACCCTGTATGATCTATTTTTTTCTTTTTTTTAGAACTCGAGAAGACTTGCAAAAAATATTATATCGCACTTTCAATTTTCTGAACCAGTTCTTGAAATATTCTCAATGATACAGTGCTCTCCTTCCTAAAAATTGAATTTCGCTCCAAATATCCACGATGAAATTTTTATGATCGTTGAAGCATTATTACAAAAACACATTTCCTTGAAAAATTATCAATTCGAAATACTAAAAATTAAATTCTCAGTCGAGAAAATCGAGGTCACGAAAAACTTTGGTTTTCGTCGTTCTCAAAGGACAATATTTCTTATAAATCAGTCTCGTTATTTCATTCGCAATCAAATGGAATACTTTCGAAGTGTATAATTTCACATAGTACCGCAACCCTCCCTCTACCCCTCCGCTCCACTCCGTAAAAACTAGGTATAAATTTTCGCTTACACAGTGTCGCGAGTCCTTTGAAAATGTGGTAAATTTTCGGACTAGAATTTTCAAAAGTCGAAAACTTTCGCTTTTGCTTGGCTCAGACAAGAAATTCATCATTAGTCATTTTCAAAGCACGTTAATTTCCATTTCATTCCCTACCTAGAACTTTTTTTACGTTCGGAGCCTCGAAAATGTAGGATTTCAGTCTCAATATTTCATCGTTTGCGTTTATCTTGAGAAGAGGATTAGCTCTCGAGGGCGATTAAGAGAGATTTTTTGGTAGAATGGCGTCGATATCGAAATAGGGGCCTATTTCTATCGAAATATTTTCGATTATGGGCGTATAAGAAGGTACACGTATGATAGGTATAGCGCATACGAAGTGAGTACATTTACCTATACGTAGTTATAATCAAATTCCAAAACAAATTACGTGTCATTTTTTGAGAAGATGAATTCACTTTGAAGAGTTTCTCGCCGACAAAAGCTCTAGAAGTTTATTTTTCGCACGGTATACTTTTTTTTTTACCCTTTCTTATATCATACGGTAGATTTCGTTGTATAGGTAGGTGGAATAATAAAGTGAAAACTTATTTCATTCACTAACAAAAGATTTTCCACCAAAACCGTTTGATTCACTTGTCGTACTCGTATAGGTAAGTACGTACATATTTTGCATGTGACGAATCAAACTTACGGAAAGTTTGGAATCGACTTTGGGAGTGTGTAGGAAGCATGTATACGATTTAGAATACGAGATTAGATCGAGTCTTTATGTATTATATTGTCATACGGGAGCATATCAACGAGACGTACACGACGAATATACGATCGAGTTATAATCAACGTAATCTTTGCAAAATTTCGGCAGTAATTTCGATTCGAGAAAGGAATAATCAAAATGGTATGGCATGGCAATCGGACTCGGGAAAATTTTACGTTTTATTATTTTCGCTTTGGAAAGTTTTTATTCATTTTGAAGGCGTCGAAGAGCACGCGACATCGAACCCTTTTCGTTCATTTTTTTTTTCTCGCTCCCGGTATCGATATCGGCATGCTCGCGTTGTATAGTTTTTCTAATACCCACGTCGAACAGTTTATAATAAAATTGATTCATATATAGAGCTAACGATACGACAAGTCAATTAGTCAAAGTTTTTCGTTTAAAATCGCGGCGCAACGTTCATTTTATCAAAGTGAAAATAAATAATTTATTTCCCAATCATTTCCTCGTCTTGACGTTTTTAATTTAACGCCGTTCGCGTGAAACAAAATCCAATTCAAAAGACAACACCTTGATTAAGTTCAATCATTCAAATGTTGTATCAAGCCAGCCGGAGGTAGATACATTTTAAATTTAATTTTATCAAAAGAAATTCCATCGTAAATAACCAACGCAACGTCGCGTCGCGTCGGCCCCGGAATTAATTTCACAACTTTTTTAATTCATCGCCACGATCAATCGTATTTCAGCGTAAAAAATTCTCATGGTGCATTGAAGGAAGCTAGGCAATAAAAAATGATTGTGGGTATTGTCGCGCGAATTTCTGATTTCCATTTTCAAAGACGTAGGTATACGTAAGTAGTACGTGTATTGAACAAGTCGACCGAGGAAACGAACAAACGAAATTTTTTCCGCTATAATCGACAAATAAACGTCGAATTGATCTCGCAATAGCAACCAAGAGGCAATTTTTTCCAAATAGCGAGCAGTTCGTGTGAAAGTACTTTTTCATCGAGGTTTTCTTTTCCTAAATGGGGAGCTGTCTTATTGAAACACGATGCTTTATATCAATGCATGCAGAAATTCGGGGACTCGATTCCGCGTACGTGTAGTTCGTATCAAATGATGGCGAAGTAATGAGGGAGGTGGAGGGGGAATGTTTTGGAGCCTTTGAGGGGCTCAAACACCAAAAGTTTACCAAATAGTGTGGTTCTCAAGTTTTCTTATATGGATTATTTTTGAGATGATGGTCTGTTTATACAGGGTGTCTATCGGTTCAAGGAAGTCGTGGAAAAGTTATGGATTTTTGACTTTTTAATGGGCAAAATTCAGATTGCGTTATAATTAATTTTAAAAAATTTTCTGTTTTTTTTTTTTTTTTTTTTTTTTTT
>FIZU01015127.1:0-14649 GCA_900064475.1 Pseudococcus longispinus | reverse complement strand
ACCAAAGCTCAAAAATCATCTTTTACTATAACAAATCGGAAGCCATGAAAAAAATATTGAATTTCGACCAGAGGCTGATTGACCCCCTTACCACACCAGAGCCTTTGTTCGTTCCCCCCCTTTTTCCCAATTTTCTTTTGAAATACTCGAATGACGCTATTTTGAGGACCCACAACCTCTTCAAGATGATCTAGGGGCCTAAAAATCATGTCTGGGCTTGTTTCAAGTTGATATATCTTATATACTGCACTTTCAGCAAAATTGAGCAACTTTGATTTTATTCTGCTTTTTTTCAAAAATTGAGTATTTTGGACTTAGGAAAAATGTTACATGAAAAAAGTTGAAAAAAAATCAAAGTTTCTCGGTTTTGCTGAAATTGCAGCATATGAGAGATATAGACTTGAAACAAACCCAGACTTGATTTTTAGACCCCTAGGTCATCTTAAAGAGGTTGTGAGTTCCCAAAATGGCGTCATTTGGGTATTTTTGGAAAAAAGGGAAAATGGCTGAATTTGGTCCAAATGCTGGTTGATGGTGCATTTTGGTGTCATTAATGATAATATTGCAAGAAAAAAAATTTTCGACTTGAAAGTATCCATTTATGAGGGGAAAATGAATGAAAAAATCGGTCTTTTGCATTTTTGATGATGACGCACCACGATATCAAGTCCTACAAAAATATGAAGTTGTACATCTAGACCAAGTACACAATATATATTTTTCTCAGAATTGCACCACTGAAAGGGGTTACCAAAATAGCCCTTGGAAAGCTTAAAACGTCCATTTAACCTTGAAAAAGAGCTCGAAATTTTCTTCAAAAAATTCCAAAAATTACCCTTGATACTATCCGCCACTCTTGCAAGTTTGAAAAAATTCGGTTAAAAACTGTCAAAAATGGAAATTTTTAACAAAAATCCACATTTAACCCCCCGAAAGGGGTTAGAGTTGAGATATCGAGCTAAAAATTTTGTCACAGGGGTTTTAGACCATACGGACCAACTTCCACTGGATAATTTGAAATTCGGTGCTCAGGGCCAAACACCCCTATAAACACGGCTTCGCTCTTTGGGAAGCAAATTCTATTTTTTTTCACTTTCAAAATCATTTACGTGGATTTTCTAGGCAAACTAAGGGTGCTATGGAAAAAATGGAAGGGATGAAAATTATAAATCTTGAAATTTTCTTTCTCCTTTAAAGGATTACTTTTTTTTCTAGGGGGCTTAGCTTTCGAGATTTTTGCAGTCAAAGTGTTCCCTCCCTCCTTTCCAAAACCATCGGCCTTATGAGCCACCCTGTATACACACAATGGAAGGAAACCCGCAATAACCAGAAAATTCAATGTTAGCAAAAAGGTATTTGAGCATTTTGACCGAATTCCTCCCCCTTCCCCCAAGAAAACTTTGGTAACCACTTTTCCTTTTTAAAAAGATAAACAACAACTCCGAATTTTCATGATTTTTGACATGGATATGTCTTATGGTGTTGGGAGAGGGGCCAAGGGGCTTGAGAAAATTTTTGCATTACGTTTTGGCAACGCAAAATTTTGCTACCCTGGATGACTTTTTTGACTTTGGAAATATCAGGCTGTAAAAATAGTTCAAAAATGTCAAAATTTTAACAATCATTCGAAATAGTTTTACGATTAAATTGATGTAAAAACCGCAAAAATTACTGAAAATTTAGTTAAAATCATCAAAAATTTCATAAAAATGTTAAAAGCATGGAAAAATTGAAAATCGTAAAAAATGGTGTTGAAATTGTCAAAATCAATAAAATTATCGTAATTAAAGGGTCCAAAAATCTCACAAAAACTGTTCAAAATTTTCATAAAAATTATTAAAAATACGGAAAGATTGATTGAAAATTCATGAAAATTATCGAAAATGTTGTTATAATAGCGAAATCACAGAAATCAGTAAAAATATGGCAAAAACGCAAAATAATCATGAACTTTGTCGAAAGTTTCATAAAATCTGAAAAAAGTTTCACTACACTTTCCAAAATTTTCACGGTTTTTTATGATTTTTGCATTATTTTTCATGATTTTTATGAAAATTTATACATTTTGGAACGTTTTTCATGGAATTTCAATAACTTTTCATATCGACATGCATATTAGGGTTCATAAAACAACTTGAAAAAAATGGTACTTTGCATATTTCGTATTTCTGGCATTCAAATAGCGATCAAATTATTCTGATGTCGAAAAAAAAAATTTTTTTTGATGAATTTTATATTTGGCGAAAAGAAGATTTTTTGTTTAAAATAAATTTTTCATAATTAGCAATTTTTTTTATATTCTTTTTTGAAAAATTTTTTCAACTTCGAGAGATTTTGGCAAAAAAAACTATTTTTTTTAACAAAAAAAAAAAACTTTTCTCGACTTTTCAAGAAAAATTTTTTCAGCACTTTTCCAAAGGATTTCCCCTCAAAGGGGAATTTTGTAGATTTTTTTTGCCGAGCAATTTTTTTCCAAAGTGAATTTTTTTGAATAATTTCTAAATTTTTCTTTACAGGAATTTTTAAAAAAGCATACAAATAAAAAAAATTGTTAAGAATTTCAAATAGTTTTTTTAATTTTTCCTCAAGGTGAATTGGAGATTTTTTTGAAAAATTTGCTCAAAAAATGCTTCATAAGATTTTTAATTTTTCGACATTAATTTTTTCATGCAAGGATTTGAGAATCATCTTTTGTCCATTCTTTTGTGAAATTTTTATGTTAAATAGCATTTACTATTCTATTTCCGAACCAAAAATTTGAATAAAAAAACCATAAAGGACCAAAAAAAATGATAACGACAGGAGTGAAAAAATGATATAAAAATAACTTTTTCAATACAAGGCTAGAAAAAATTACAATTTCAATCTGTCCCTTCAATTTTAAGAATAGACGAGTACCATCACTACCTCACTTCTCCCCAATCAAAGTTTGGACACCCTGTATAACGTTTGTACTAATTGAATGACAATTCTACAATCTACGAGCACGTTCGCAAATAAATAGCTCGTACTTGCATCTAGCGGGGAAATATCTCTAACCAGCAGGACCCTGTTTACAAGGATGAAATAAATGTAAAATCATAAATAACGAAGCCTTTGTAGTTGAATTTTTGAGCGAATTTTGTTGAGAAAATCAGAGCTATCGGAAGTACAATGTTTGAAGCAGTGAACAAAAAAAAACGTAAGTTGAGGAGGGATGAAAATTTGTTTATTTAGAAATTTCAAACCAAAAAAGTATTCAAATTTGATTTTATAAGAGAAAATTTCAACCACCCTTCTCAATTTTTAATTTTAACTCTTCCTAAAAATTTTTTCAAAATTTTTTGTGTTTTTCTCAATGAAAGGGTTCCTTAAATCATGTCAATTCATCTCAAAAATAACCGAACTTCAAAAAAAAACTCATCATGCGAAAACAAATTTTCAAGTAAACATTTGTGGAAGAAATTGAAAAATTTTTTCAACTTATTTTCAAGAAACTTCAAAACTTTCCCAGATTTTTCCATTCTAAGCTTACTTTTTCGACTAAAAACACAATTTTTCCAAGAAATGGGAGATGACTTGGCTCCTCGCCACGACAAAATTACATTTTCAGTTGAAAAAATTTGCCTTGAGTGGGAAAATTTGGGAAAATGGTGAGACCTTTTTGAAAAAAATCTTCATTTTTGAAAATCAACTCAGAAATCTATGGTTTGTTTAATTTGAAATATCGTGCCTTGGTCAATCAAAATTTTCAACGAAATGAAAATGCAAGTTTAGACACGACAGATCATTTTTAAATTTAATTTTACTTTCGATCTTGTAAAATGGAACTTGAATGGGTGAATTTAAGATATTCGAAGACTGGATTTCATCAATCATTCGATAGTAGGTACTTTTCCATCCTCAAACGGGGATCTACGAGGCAGAAATTAGTAAAATGAATTTAAAATGAGTCATATTCTGAAATTTTTAACCTTTTAATTCGTCATAATCGCCATTCAAGATGAAAAGTGCCATTTAGATAATTTCTGAATTTTGTCCATACTTCTGCTCAAAAATATTGCAAATTTTTCGTAATTTATTCATTCGATTCAATGCCACGATCTAAAAATAAACTGTCAATAATACTCGACCCTCACCTTCTCTTTATAGATCATACTAAAGAGCAAAATCCCACAATAGTCAAACCTAACAAACCTATACCTACAAACTACGTAAACGTATCAAAGTCCAAGCAGACGAAACCACATTTACTTAAACTACAGATAAGGATAAGAGAATATTACAACTCAAGACAATTACCTCCAAGTACCTTCTTATCAACATTCAGATTCAAGATAAAACCAGGAAAAGCTTACGATATATTTTCGAATTTCGATAATGAGCATACGAGCAAGTAAAAAGAACCCGAATTAATACGTGGTAAAAGTAATCTGCGATGAAATTCGTTCATATTTAAATACGAGAATATCTATAAGTTTTAAATCAACGCCTGTTCATATCTCAACATCAATCAAGAAGCTCGCAAGGTTAATTAATTATAGCAATAAGTGGAAATAAGTTTCTGGCAAAAGTACAAAAAAAAAATTTCTTAAAGAAAATATAAACCTACATACCGACCAAAGCGCAGAATTTAATACTTTTTTGAACAATTGATCATTCGAATGGAAAATTCCGACTTTATATACGAAGCACCGAGCGGAAGAAAAGGATTCACTAGATGAAGTGGAAGATTGTGGAAAGTTTTCAATGTTTTACCGAATTATGAAAGGAAAAAAAGAATTAGGCAGGAGGAACGGGGGTTATTTGTGGAAAATTCCTGTCGTGGAATTTTTTCGAGTATGTTCGTAATTTTGTTCCGGGTTGTTAATCTTGAAAAAGTACCACGTTTTGTGATTTGAAAACCCACTACAAAAATACAAAATGAAATAATGAGCGTAATATGTAAATCAGTTGAACGAAAATATGCAAAATTGTATCAATGGTGTAACTGTTTTCTTTCAATTCGGTTTTTAACCGGTTTGTGGCAGACATCTATTTGACAGACGGTGCTCGATAATATTTTTACGGGCTAATATTGACTAAATCGATCAAAAAATTACTAATTTCGGCTCAAAAAAGATAAAATGAATAATTTTTGGAGCCAAACAATTTCTAGGTGTACCCTGAATTTAGAAAAAATGAAATTTTTTGGAAAAAATATCAAATAAATATTTTGTGACAATTTTATAAATCAAAAGTTGAATTTTTTTCGAAAAAAACTGAAAATTTCTCTGAAATTAAAAAAATTACTCTTAATTGTGCTTGAACAGAATTTTGAAGGAAATTTTAAAAAGTTGCCTCTAAATAAAGATTTAACGAATTTAATGAATTTTATTTTAACAAAATTTTGATGAATCATGTTCAAAAAAATTGTAAAGAACTCAGGTTTAAATGAAATTTTTAAAAATGAAGTCTGAATAAAATGTAAAAGAATTGCTTAATTTTTTTTAAAATTTGTATTTGAATGGAATTTTGAAACATTTGAACAAAATTCAAGTACAATTGACTAATAGAACCGAATTTTGATGAATTTTAATTTCAAATCAAAATAGGGTACTTGAACAGAACGGAAAAAATTATGCTCGAACAGAATTATTCAAACTCCAATTTCGATGAAAATTTGGAAAAAACTTCTAATAAAATTGTGTTGGAAATAATTTTTGGAAAATTGCCTACCTACATCAAATTTTGAACAAAATTTTTTTTAAAGATTTGAACTTTAAATGAAATTAAAAAAAATATCTCTGAACAAAATTAAAGAAATTGTTGAAAAAATTTTATTAAAAATTTGTATTTGAACGAAATTTTGAAGCTGTTGAACAAAATTTAAGTAAAATCGAGTAAGAGCCGAATTTTGAAGAATTTTATTTTAATAAAAATTTGTAAGTAGTGTGTTTGAACAAACACAGAAATAATATGTTTAAACAGAATTGTTTCAACTCCAATTTCAAAAAAAAATTGAAAAGATTGTGTTTGAACAGAATTTTGAAGAAAATTTGAAAAAGATTTCTGATGAAATTTTGTTTGGACAAAATTTTGGAAAAATTGTCTTTTTACATCAAATTTTGAAAAATTTGATTTTGATCAAAATTTCGATGAATTATATAAAAAAAAATACTAAAAATTTAAGGTTTGAATGAAATTAAAAAAATTGTCTGATAAAAATTCGAAGAAATGGATTAAAAAAATGTTGAAGATATTGAACAAAATTTAAGTAAAATTGAGTCCAAACCGAATTTTGAAGAACTTTATTTCAAAAAAAAATTGTAAGTAGTGTGTTTCAACAAACGCAAAAAAAAAAAAGTTTAAACAGAATTATTTAAATTCCAATTTCAAATGAAATTCAAAAACATTGAGTTTGAACAAAATTTCCGAGAAAATTTGGAAAAGGTTTCTGATAAAATTGCGTTTGAACGAAATTTCGGAAAAAATATCAACACCAAATATTGAAAAAGTCTATTTCCGACAGTTTTCAGCAATTTCGACAATTTTCGTCAATTTTGACAATTTACGTCAATTTTGACAATTTACGTCAATTTTGACATTGTGTCCATTTTGACAAATTGGATCAATTTTAACAAACTGGATCAATTTTAACAAACTGGGTCAATTTTAACAAACTGGATCAATTTTAACAAATTGGATCAATTTTAACAAATTGGATCAATTTTAACAAATTGGATCAATTTTAACAAACTGGATCAATTTTAACAAACTGGATCAATTTTAAGAAATTGGATCAATTTTGACAAGTCTCGTCAATTTTGTTATGTCTCGTCAATTTTGACAAATCTCGTCAATTTTGATAAATTGGATCAATTTCGACATACCCTGTCAATTTTGACATTGCGTTCATTTTGACAAATTGGATCAATTTTGACAAGTCTCGTCAATTTTGACAAATTGGATCAATTTTGACAAATCTCGTCAATTTTGACAAATTGGATCAATTTCGACATCGTGTCAATTTTGACAAACTGGATCAATTTTAACAAACTGGATCAATTTTAACAACTTGGATCAATTTTGACAAGTCTCGTCAATTTTGACAAATTGGATCAATTTCGACATCGTGTCAATTTTGACAAATCTGGTCAATTTTGACAAATTGGATCAATTTCGACATACCCTGCCAATTTTGACATTGCGTCCATTTTGACAAGTCTCGTCAATTTTGACAATTTTGACAAATCTTCTCAAATTTGACAAATTGGATCAATTTTGACAATTTGCGTCAATTTTGACAAATTGGATTAATTTTGACATACCCCGTCAATTTTGACATTGCGTCAGTTTTGACAAATTGGATCAATTTTGACAACTTGGATCAATTTTGACAAATCTGGTTAATTTTGACAAGTCTTGTTAATTTTGACAAATTGCATCAATTTTGACAAGTCAGGTCAATTTTGACAAGTGTGGTCAATTTTGACAAATTGGATCAATTTTGACAAATCTGGTCAATTCTGACAAGTCTCTTCAATTTTGACAACTTGTATCAATTTTGACAAATTGGATAAATTGTGACAAGTCTCGTAAATTTTGACAAATTGGATCAATTTCGACAAATCTGGTCAATTTTGACAAGTCTCGTCAATTTTGACAACTTGTATCAATTTTGACAAGTCTCGTCAGTTTTGACAACTTGGATCAATTTTGACAAATCTGGTTAATTTTGACAAGTCTTGTCAATTTTGACAAATTGGATCAATTTTGACAAGTCTGGTCAATTTTGACAAATTGGATCAATTTTGACAAATCTGGTTAATTCTGACAAGTCTCTTCAATTTTGACAAATTGGATAAATTGTGACAAGTCTCGTAAATTATGACAAATTGGATCATTTTTGACAATGGATCAATTTTGATAAACTGCCTGTAACGTTGATGCATCAAGTGCAAAACTGATTGAATTAATTTTCGTAATAATTCTCATTTTTCAATTTTTTTCCTGAAGTTTTTTTCAACGGATACTTATTTTTTTTCAATTATACAAAATTTTCTTCCTACCAATCATATGATAACAATTTTTTTCAAAACTTTGTGAATATTTGATCAATTTTTTTTCCTTATCTTTTCCTGTTCTTCTTCAACAATTTTTCATAATTTTTTATTGTACACAAATTTGAATTTTTCATAAAATAAAAAAATTATTTTTCAACAAAAAAAAAAACTTGATAAATTTTTTTGAAAAGATTCAATTTTTCGGAAAAAAATGAAAAAAAACTTGAAAAAATCTCAACAAAAAAATTTTCGAAGTTGAAAATTATCAAAAATTATCGATAACATGTTGGAAAAAATTTCACTCATTTGTAGAAAGAAAATTTGATAAAAAATTTCGAACAGTACTTGAAAAAAATTCCTTTCGAAAATAAATTCAATCAGCTTTGGACTTTGCAAAAATCAAAGCACCAACATATTTACAGAATCTGGTAACATGACGTCACTCTTGGTGCTCTGGACAGACGCTTGTTCCCAACTTACTCAAAAATGTTGGAAGTTACCAAGAAATAAAAATTGGAAAAAAAAAACACATTTGACAAAATTATTTTTAATCCACGCTAAGAATCATCAAAAACGAGTTCAGAAAATCGAATAAATTTATACAAACATTCCCAAATCTGCATTTCGTTAAAAATTATTCTTCATTTTGAAAAATTTCAAGTACGATTCTCTAAAGAAAAGAATAACTTTTTTTCAAACGACCCCTTCCCCTTGCCCTATCACCACCTCGATCCCAAAACCACCACACGCGATTCAATTATACCCGTAAATAGATACAAAATCAAAAATTCATCACCTAACGAGCGTATTAGGAAACCTAAGCTGGTAAAATAATGGAATACGAAATGTACCCAGAACATTAATTATTAAAATCTCTCCTCTCGCGAATCGTATAAAAGGTCGTTTCCCAAAATCAATACAAAAAATGTCGACACATTACGTATAAAAAGGTTATAAACCATATTCACACACTACCATTCCACCCTTGAAACCCCACACAACCTACGAATAACCTCCTGCTACAAAATTCGTCCTCTAAACACCTCGCGCCACCCAGCATTTAGATGCAGAAACACAGAGGAAACTAGCTCATTACATTCGACTCGAGTACTCAAAAGCTCATCATAAATGATACCGCACGTATATAGCAGCGTAGCATTTGAAACATTTTTATTTAATTTCGACTCGAGCCAACTCGGTTGGTCGGGTCGCCACAAGAGGAATAAAAAATAAGGGGAAACCACTAGATATGCAACCGGAGTGCATAATAGTTACCTATTCTAGACTAAAAAGCTTATGAAATTTTAATATCGAACGAAATGATAATTAAAGCGAAGAAAAAGGTCAAGAGGGTATTCCATTAGAGACTAGACGTTCTCGAGAGAACTTCGCAAGGACAAGGGCTTTTTTTTTACCACTTGAATTTTTCGTTAGTCGTGGTACAAGAAATTGGATACATGAAATTACATAGGTAAATTGTAAATATTTTCTTCATATGGCACTCTTTTTTTTTTTGTCATCAGAGACTCGCAGCTTGTAAACCTCGCTTTTTTCGTAGCAACGAACGCACAAAGAGAGCTAATTCTTATACGAATGGCGAATCGCTCCGTGGCTGGTTTTTAATTGATTAATATGTGTACGTTCCAACTCCCATCTCGTAAATCATTTTAAATCGGGCTAATGAATGACGATGAGCAATCAAAAAATACACATTCGAATGAAAAAAAAGATCCTACGTAGGATACGATGAACAATTCGACGAAAATTAACACGCTCGATTTAAAAAATTTCCACCATCGCGAGTCGATTCGGTATTTCACCAAGGTCCCCGCATCAAAGTTCCTTCCGACAGAACAGATTAAAGGAAATCGTCGAGATACGAATGTAAATAAAAACAAAACCGATACGATAATCTGGCAACTGCAGCATCCACCGTAAAAAATCTCAGTCAAGGTTCCACTCCGGTGAAAAAAATCCGCCACCGAATTATAACGCATTGCGAACAAAATGCAATAAAAATACCAGCGAAAAAATTGCCTGAAATGAAAATCGCGCCTGCAGAAGGTCTTTTTTTTCAATGTTAAAGACAAAGGGATATGTAGAAACAATGAATCCGACGTTAGCGGTCAAGGTCGCCCAAACCGTAGCGTACCATACCCTTTTATTAAACAGGAATTTTATCTATCGTACGATAGCAGCATGGGCACTGAGCAGGCAGGAGCAGGGACGTTATGAAAAGTACAATTACCGAGCCAGCAATACCGTCCTTAAAAAGTTTTACCACCTCCTGGCAAACTATAACGAGCACACGAACCGCAATTAAAAATCGATAAAAACACAAAATAGTAGAAAAATACCATACTCCTCGATACTTCATTTCATACCTTGGCCTTCGACGTACCTACGCTAACGCCCGCCGTCTTTATCGTACGAAATGGCGATTACGCCACGAACCACAAAGGCTTTCCGGCGTGAAAATTTAGACGAAAAATTTCATCTCGTCGGTTAGGTAAATTTACAGGCACTTTGACAAAATCGATAGCTCGCTGGACAATATCGAATGCGCGCAACCAAATATTTGGGTCGTAGGTCAGAAGAGCAAGCTGCAATATGGATTTCACATGGCCCAGTTAATTTTACGCTGCAGCTTTAAATACCGCCGCCGTTGACGAATTTAGATCCCGATCTGCGGTTTAATACTCGAACGATACGACTCGATTTACACGTTAGCCGAATATGCGGATATGAGCAAACCGATGTTCAGGCGTAGTTCGGCCGAACACATCGGTTCATGAACTTGAATTCTAACTGTACTGTAAGCATGATGTACTACGGTATCGTAAAAACAATGGTAATTTTCCATTCGGTTGGGACGTTTTTTAACGTTCAACTAAACACGAGACTAGTACGAGTTCTAGAACTAAACAAAACATCAATGGTGAAAATGGCAATTTGAACATACGCTAAGCGTGCATACGATGTCGTTGGTATTGTAGTACACGTGATAATTATAATTAATTACTGTAAACATCGAGTACTTACTAAATACTAAAAATTGAAACACATTTTGACAGGAATATTCTTGTTCAATCGAAGCGGCACAAGTCTCAGTAATTTGCTCGATTGCAGCTGCGGGCCAAGCTCAAAGCTAACCGAATTCGAAGCGATTATTTATAAAAAACTACAAAAAATCGAGTACGATTAATTCCAAAGTACACAACTAAAAGCTGGATACAATTTTCTGAACTTGAATAACTTCCAAATCTATGAAAACTTCAAACTCCAAATGGAAAAAATTTGTTGATTTTTTAGCGCATGTGCAGAACAAAGTGTGACTGTGCCTAGCGACGAGTCGATGACATCATTGTCACGTCATCAACTCACACTGGATTTCGGTGTTTTCGCGGTAAAATACCGTAATTACGTTAAATTTACGTTATTTTCGTGTTGCTAATTTCGCAACATTCCAAGCTAATAAAAAATTTTCATTATTTTTGTGAAAATAGCAACACGCTATTTTTTGTAAACAAAAAAAAAAATTTTTAACAATTTTTTGATAAAAAATGCGAAAAAAATGAAATAATTTGTTAATTTTGGAACTTGATCGCTGGAATAATGTACTCCGAAGACTCAGACGAAGACTACAATGAAAATACATTCTACCACCGGAAATACAGATTATTATTAGAGAAATGTGAAGTAATACAACAGGTAAATTATTCGCATTTTTTTCTTTCCTCACTCAACTTACGATATAACACGCAATTTAAATTACAGAACAACGAAATGCTAGTACACAGACTTCAAAAAATGAATAAATTATTACGACGAGTGCGCAAACAAAGAGTGTAAGTCAATTCCGAATAATGATCATCGATCCAACATAAGTTCTCATTCATCTGTTACTTTGTATATAGATTCCTAATGAATTGGCTCGATCGTTACCACGATGATTGGCGAAATGCGGATTATCCTTTAGATATAGGTATAGACGATTCTGGATCTTACGTAGATTTACTCCAAAACCAAGAATATTTCGATAGATCTCCATTATTTACCACTAAAAAAACAACTGTGGTAGCTCCTACAACGAAGGTAAGTTATTGATTGTTATCGTTGTATTAACACGGTTTATGATACATGCCTTATATTTCTGTAGGCAATACCTGAGAAACGAGTTCGAACGAAATCTGGTAAACGTAAAGAAGGACGAGGAGAAAAAGATCCTAATGCGCCTAAACGACCGGCTAATCCATTTTTCCAATTTTGTCAAGAGCAAAGACCTATTGTATTAGATCATATGATAATGCAAGGAAAAGGCGAACCTTCCAAACAAGATTTAACCAAGCAGTTGGCAGCTAATTGGAATGTTTTATCGAGGAAAGATAAAAAAGTATGCGATTTTGGTCACGATTCGAAATATTTTTCGAAGATTGAAATTTAATCGATGTTTTAATTTTTTTTTAGGTGTATTATGACAAATATATGAAATCCAAAGAACAATATATAGCTAATATGGAACAGTACACGATGAATAAGGTGAAATTGAGCCAAGACATGTCGAATAAAAACGTGTAGTAATTTAGAATATTGAAAACCTATTTATTATATTGTTCCATTTGTATCAAGTGTGATATTCACCCTTTAAATTGACTGTAGTTATTATAACCATGCATGAAAAAAATAAATATCGTTGATTTTTTAAAACGAATTTCATTTCAACCAACCTTATAACTTTAACCTTTAAAATTATCCTTTAATTTTCGAATATAATTCATCGTTGTAACGGCATCGCTTGTTTTAGCGTATTGCTTTACATCATCACTGTTCACTCTCATAAATGGATTGATTTTTTTCTCATCTCCTAATACAGAAATACAAAAAGGATTCAGATTTATTTATTTTCAAGGTAAAGGGAACTCGTATGAACTTACCTATGGTCGATGGTACCGTAGGATTCTTTTCACTTCGCAAGCTGATAGCTTCTGATAGCTTTTCCTCAACATCTTTGTTATTTGGTTCAACGGTTGCAGCAAATTTTAAATTTGTAACTGTGTATTCGTGGCCGCAAAATACTTTCTGAAATTAATTTATTATTAAAATTAGGGCACTTGATTTAGAAACTAAAACATTGTTGACTTACCGTATCATTAGGTAAACTTGCAAGTTTCACGTTCAATGCTTCGTTCATCATTTCACCAGTTCCTTCGAAAAATCTACCACAACCAGCGACAAACAACGTATCTCCTGCAAATAATCAAAATAACATGAGTTTGAATTAATACTTAGCACCCAAAGTGAATATTTAATACAATGATCGATCAAATACCAGTAAATACAACTGTATCTTGTTCATTTGTAGTAATATGATAACAAACGTGACCAGTGGTATGGCAAGGAGTAGTTAAACATTTCACAGTTGAACTTCCAAGCTTGAATTGATCACCATTTTGTACTTTTTTTTCTATCTTTGGTATTCTGTCATCTCCACCGACCACTTTTAAACTTCTACCTTTCATTTTATCGACTAATTCTGCATTTCCTCCGGCATGATCCCTGAAAAGAGCAAATTTTAGGACCACGTGCTCTCAAATTACTCCTAAATCAATCTTTGAACGTACCAGTGATGATGGGTAGTCAGAACTGTAGTCAGATTTACGTTCTCTTCGGATGCAGTTCTAATCACAGTATCAGGATCGACAGGATCTACTATCGCTGCTTCATTTGAAGCTGAATCTATCACCAAATACATGTAGTTATCTCCCAAAGCTGGAAGTACTTTTACTTTCAAAGCATTATAGCTCAAAGTGACCGGATTACTGTGCATTTCGGCGTTCAAAGAGATACCTGAACGAGAAAACGATACATTAATAATTTTTTCAGCGGCAAAACTACTTACGTTTGACTCGAGGAAAATACATACTTCGAGCAATTCGACCGTGTATTACTTGGGTAATTGAAAGTGATATAATGCTGTTAACGAAAGACCTAAACATACTACAAATACATTAGATATTCATTAATCATTTTTCAACGGTTTAATCGATATTCGTTATAACACATTCGATGAAATTTGCCTTTCTTACCTGTTCACAGAGACAAATGATCCAATGACTAGAACCTCTTCCAAATTGATGATTTTTTTTGAGCTTTTTTTCACGATTAGAATATTATTATGCAAATTACGGTGTAATTTTCAATCTGATCGTACTAACTAACCTCCTTATTATTCATATTTTTGCATATTACATTCTGAAATTCTAACCTAATCAATAATCAACTGATAAGCTGATTATGGGCAACTGTTGCCGAATCAGTTCCTCAAAAATTGCTGACTCGAACGAAAAGGAACTTCCATTCCTTCATAAAATAAAACACAAGTAGCATTTGAACTTGAACTTCATAAAAGTTGCAATCTGCATTACGAAATATTGCCGCCGGATTGGCGATTGCAAAACCTTGCAAAGCTTTCAAAACAAACACCCCTTCTAGTCTACAGTCCAAGTGGCAAAAAGTGCTCTAGAAATCGAATTTGGCGGACTTTTTTGCGGACCAAAAAATTCGGCTGGCTTTTTGTAGGTATAGGTCCAACATTACAGAAAATACGTATTTTGGATTTTTGTAG
>FIZU01015114.1:0-12643 GCA_900064475.1 Pseudococcus longispinus | reverse complement strand
TTACCATAATTATAGTAATTTTTACTATAGGTTGGCATTGGTGCAACTTCCTGATAGTTTTATAGTAAATTTTACCACTTCAATTTCTCTCAGTGTAACTCAGTTTTAAAAGTAGATATTTTTTATTTCTTTGATTATTTTTTATTTTTGAAATTTTGAATATTCGATGGCTTGAAGAGTTATCAAGCCTCGAATACCATATTTTTTTATTACTATAGTGAAAAATTGTAATTTTTTCGAACGTGACTTTGCTTCGAAGACCTTTAGTTCAATCTTCTTTTGAGCTAGAGGCACAAAATTCTGTATGAATTTGGTCAAAAGTTAAGGAAATCAGTAAGTATAATCACAACGGAGAATTCAGCCTGTTTTACTCATCTCACACAGAAAATCGAGTTAGAATTAACGATTATTTTAGTCGAAATTCGCGTTCATTAATTTGATCAGAATTGCTCATAAATTCACTAATTTAGACTTTGGATTTTTAATGTTTAAATTAAGTATCTACTTAAAGTGACGTAACAAGTAGCTCTAGTCAAATTAATTATGCCTAATTAATGATGAATCATGAATTGTCACTGGGAAAACTCAGAGATTACAACGAATTCCATAGTACTCGGTACAATAAGTTGTTTTTTTTTTTAATTTCATCGATTCAAATCTTGAGAATAATCACAATCTGCGATCTTTTACAATGTCGAAGCAACCGTTACCAGCTAAACATTTCATAATCGCGATATCTGCTCCAGTTGTAGGCATTTCATAATTAATTCATTATTCAGCCAGGTGATCTGAATAAGTTTTAATCAGTCGAGTAATCTAATATGTGCGAAGGTTTCTCATCGTAAAATCACGCCAAAATTTTTTTTTATCTAAACCGCGCCTCGATGCAATATTCGACGGCTGTTTAAAAAAATGAGAAAGTAGCAAAACGCAATATCGTATATGAATGAATACGAATGCATATCTATACGTAGACGTACCCACCTGTGTAATGTGTACTACCGTGTTTCGCGAATTCGCCTTGTAAATATTTCAACAGTATCAATTTACAGTCTTAATGCTAAGGACAACATTTGCATACATTTAAAGCGTGCGTAAAAGGAATTATTTTTATAATTTGATCGATTACGTCACTATTCGAATGATAATTCTTAGTAGAACCTAGTTTTTTTTTTATTC
Source organism: Pseudococcus longispinus (assembly GCA_900064475.1). Lineage (NCBI taxonomy): Eukaryota > Metazoa > Arthropoda > Insecta > Hemiptera > Pseudococcidae > Pseudococcus > Pseudococcus longispinus. The sequence continues at coordinate 11,464 of FIZU01015114.1, read as the reverse complement.
TCTGGTAAATATAGGTAGCACCTCAGCAATGAAGTAGAGGGTGAAAATGGGATTAGATAATTATTATGTCGGTCATTATGTTTGCAAAGATTAATTTCTAATTTATTATACCCAAACAAATGTTTCAGCTGGGATCCTATGTTTTTTTGTTGTTTAAGCTGTTGCCAAAATTTTCTGTCCCGTGTCTGCGATCTACTCTGCTGCCATCTCAACGATGGTGTGACTAGGTTGTTTGTATTTGAAAAAATTCTCGCAGCCCGCAGAGTAGTTTCCAAGTTGACGCAGTAGGTACAAGATACATCAAAGTTTTTGATTCCACTCTGAAATATACGGCGTTGAAAAACAACTTGTTCCCAGTATTTATACCCATCTCCAGTGGGTACTCGCCGCTTGCCTAATTTATATTCGTAACATTAATTTTCATCAATTGATATTGCTCGCCAGGAAAACTACGAGTATATATTATACCATTCAAGTTTCGTCGGATTTTACTTGGAAGTTTTCATTTGTCATTATGCAAAAATTTATTAAAATTTCAGCTTCGTAATTCGCTTCGCGATGATTCACAAATACGTAAATCGTCCTTAAATTATCCGAGAAAATTTTCAATTTTTTTTATTATTTATGATTGAATTTTGCACACCTGTGTAGTAATTTAGCATGTATCGTATTTTGTTTGGGGAAAACGACTGAGTTGTATTTTTCATGAGAATTGACTACATTTTGCACCGTTTCTAAACGTAGAATTAAATTATCACTTTTGTATTGAATTTTTGGAGGAAAAATACATTTTGTACATAGAGCCAAAAAAATTTATTGGGTAAACCAAAATTCTTATAACCGCATTGCTATTTTCATTGCAAAACAAAATCAGATTATTTTTAATTTTTTTTTTAATTGATTGAATTGTGAGTTCTAGAAAAGAGTCGAATACTATAAAAATCTATCGTTTTGCACTTCCTTTTAAAATTTGAGTGGGAGAGAGGTTAGTATACTAAAGTTATGTCTGAATCTCAAAACAATATCTCCTGAATTCAATCTAATTTCCACCCTTTAAAATTACCCTTGAAATCTAACCATAATCAAACAGTTTGAAAATCCAACATATGAAAAAGTTTCACTAAAAATTAATTTTTTTAATAGAATTCGAAAAAAAATTGAAAAAATTTTGTGAAAAATTTAACTTTTTTAAAAATATTTAAAAGTTGAACCCCCTCCTCCTATCCGATCGGGCAAGTTTCTTTGAAACAATTTAACTTTTTTCAAGTTCAAAGCCCAACTGGCCACTTTACAAAATTTTTCAAAATCGAAAAAGTCAGAATTTCTGAAATTTTCCAAGTCCAAAAAATCATTTGAAATCTGAAAAAAATATTTCAAATACAGAAAATCTAAAATAGCCTGACAAAATCTCTGAAATTTTCCAATTCTAAAAAAGTCTGTCTGACAAGTGATTTCTAAAATTTTCTAAATTCAAAAAGTCCAAAGTTTTTGCCCGGCAAAATGTCCAAAAATCAGCATTATCTCTAAAATTTTCGAGTTCAAAAAAGTCTGACTAAATGTCTAAAAGTAAGCAAGTTCAAAAAAGTCTCACGAAACATCTGAAAGTCAGCGTTAGGTAAAATACTGGCTGACAAAATTCTGATATGAACTTTTCTTGAAATTTTTCAAGTCCAAAAAGTCATTTCAATTCTGAAAAATTTTCTAAATCCAAAAAGGTCTGACAAAATGTCTAAAAGTCAGCGTAACGAATTTTCGTTACATTTTTCGCGGGTTTGGCCATCGCAAAAGCAAATCATATGCTAAAAAACTTGACGAAAAAATGAACAAAAGGGGTAAAAAATCAAACAAAATAGTTAACACCAAGTTATTAAACTCACATTTTTATAAGAAATTTCTGGTCCACAATTTGAGAAAGGTCTAATATTTTTATTGATTTTGTATCAATTTTTCAAAAAATACATAAAATTAGCTAAAAAACGATGAAAAAAATAGATTCACTTTTCAAGCGGTAATGTTGGTGCATGCATATCGACTGTTTAGATCAAACACGCGGTAACCCAAAAAAATTCAAACAAAAATTGATTTTTTTTTAATTTGTACGAGTTTTTAAAAATTTAATAAAATATTGAAAAATTAGATTTAAAAAAATATCAATATTGTTTTATAACATTTTACATTTTTTCATCTGATTTTTTAATATTTCGTTAGACTTTTGAAAACTTGTATGAATTAAAAAAGAAGTAATTTCTCATAATTTATGAAGTTCAAAAAATGTTATAATGTTTAACAAAAAAACACCCCAAAATCAAATTTCGAAACCATAAATTTTCTTAAATTCAAAAAGTCTTTTGGCTAACAAAATATACTGAAAAGTTTGAAAAAACGTGACGAAAAAATGGACAAAAAATAGACAAAAAAATTGGTCAAATTTTTGAGATAAGCCCTTCCCCTCTCCATAAGACTTACCTATCCATGTCAAAAATTATGTTGAAAATAAGTACAAAACAAATTAAAAAATTGAGAAATTTTGATTGAAATGATATTTTCAAGTATTATATACTTATTACTATTTTTACTCAAAAAATCGTTAATCTTTTTCTACCATTGCTCTAATCATCCTGGCAATTTTTAAAAATGAAGAGAAACTCATGGCTATACTTACGAATAGGCAAATACTTATAGTCTGTTGCAGTTGAGAAGATATAAACAAATAGCAATTTGAGCCAATCACTTTTCTTTATTTTGAGGATAAACCAATCATATTTAAGAATTTCTAGGTTTGTTTATATCTTCTCAACTACAACAGACTATATGTTTAAAATTGTGGGCTGTTGATGGAAAATCGTTGAATATAATTTGTTGAGCAAGAATATCCATGATGAATCATTTCAGTAAAAATTTGCTCGAAATTAATTTTTTTCGATTTTGATTGAAAATTTACAAAACGTAAAAAATGTGATGTTTTAAAAATCGCCCCCCCCCCCTCAGAGTAGTACAATTTTGGAAAATTAATTTAAATTGTATTTTTGGGCAAAAATATTGATATGTATCACGCTATTTCTAATGAAATGATGTTGAATTTTCAATTTTTTTTTACTTTTTCAATTGTTTTTACAAAATTCTTGAAATTTTTGGAATATGGTCAGATTTTAAGTTCAATAGTAGTATTAGAGGGATTGAATTTGAGGGCGAAATTTTCATCAGGTCATTTTTAGATCTAGACACAACTTTTATGCTACCCCTCTCCCTACCAATTCTCAATCTGCGACCTACCTCAAACTATTCTTCATCATCTTACTAAAAACAAGCCTACTTGATAAAAAAATGAGTTCCTATCAAAGCATCAAAATCTTCCCTCCTCAATCCCTCGAGTAGAAACGCGTGCTAAAAGACATGTTTAATAAATTGCATACCTCGCCGCCTCATATATTCCAACATCTGTTCCGTTTTCGGCGTCCAAGTATGCAACTTATTGAACTCGTCTTTTGCAACACCTCGTACCCTTTTTATTACCCGCCGTCGATAATGATTTTCCGTATGGCACAATTTCTTGCACGAAATTAATCTCATCTATAACGGACGTTGGTAGTTATAATGATTATAATCATTTTATATCCTCGATATCTTCTCATTCTTCGATCAGCACATCTGTTGGCCAAGAAAGCTACCGCTATTCGTTAAACAATTACCAATTATAAACCGTACGGTGGTTTTTTTTCCATCACCTAAAGGTGAAATAGGGGTTCATAACCTTTTATTATTAAAAACGCAACCTACGTCGTATTATTCTAAATTAATAGAAGTTAGCGAATTTACATGATTCGAATTGGCAACTCGAGGCGTTATCGTTTTACAACGATTAAATGATTTAACCACCTATTATAATTTTTTTTTTGCCTACTTTCCGACCACCAATAAGAATATACTGATTTTGAACTTCTTTATATGTACGTGACGGTGATACTCGTACGTAGGCGTATGTGAAGTATTTTTTGCAATATGCTACCTTGTCAAATAGTTAAACTACTGAAACGGTATAGACACGTATGGATGTATACACAATTTATCTATTATTATAATTTCCAAATGGAATGCGATTTGTCTGAATAATATCGAGTGGTTGCTTTTTTTAATTTATTATCTTGCTAATCTAGTATATTTCGCCAAATGGAACGTCAATGTTTTCTCGATGTAATTATATCATCGGCCAAATTTATTATTTTACTGTGCGAAACGTGACAGCCTGAAACAATTGTTATCTCGTGGTACGAAATACCTACGAATGAAATTTGCATCGTATTAAAGGGGAAAAAAATTGACGTATTTTTTGTAATAATAATCAATCTTGATCAATTCTGGTATGGTCGAAGATTCCGATATAATTTAAATTAGATACCTACACGTTCTTCCTTCTACTTTTCTAGTCGAGGTTTCTTCCTCGAGTAAAAGGGTCGCAATGTATTCGATGATCTTTTGAAATGAAATCGTAGTATATTAAATATTCCATGTTATAAAACAGTAAAATCCATTCAACATTGTACTCCTCTCCTCCCCTCATTGTATTCTAATGAAATTCTGTTACAAAGGATACCACCGATATTGTGATTCGTGAACTATCCTTGGCAGGTGTCCTTTTTTCCCTTTTTGGAGAGAATAATTCATTGTTGAAAAATCCGATTGTTGAAAGAGCTGTATAAAATGTAGAATATCGGGCTAACTCAAAAAGAGAAATTCTTGTAAGTGGCGCCTGATCACTTAACGACTTTATTATTGTACATTTATCTGTTGTGTGGTGCTGGACCTTTGTAGAGGTAGTCTGCATACTCGTAGGTCTTTTACAAAAGTGTGTTTTGAACGCGTACAATGGTACAGCCATGTAAGTGTATATGTAGGTACGTATCTTTCATACAATTAGTGTTTTTTTTTTGCAGAGACTAACGACTTACTCATTTACCTAGGTATTTGAAAAAATAATAATAAAATATAAGTTGGAACTGTAGAAAAATTGTTGATATTATTTCAAGGAAATTTTATATAGGTATATTAATTTGCACATTTATAGCCCAGTCAAATAATCAAATGAAAATGCATTTTGAGATTTTATGATTTTCAAATGTTACTTTGGGTGTTCTGATTAACAACCAAAAAGTTCCCGAACCTCTCCCTCGGGCAAGAGGCAACTTCCTCAAATGTGGACCCAAAGAAACACTGTTATGGGTTTTCGCCTATAATTCTTTAAATATGTACCTTTACTGTTAAATAACAAAAATCATTGTATTCTTTCTTTCGACATTTTCCATTATTTTCTTCACTTTTTTTATCCAAACTTCAGAATTGAATTTTTGGCAGGGGTTCAAAAAATGTGGGATTTTCCAAAATTTGTTGACATGAATTTTTTAATTATTTTTTTCAAACTTTTGTTTAAAAAAATTCAAATTGAAAATTTTTTTGACGGGGGTTCGAAAAATGCGAGATTTTCCAAAATTTGTCAACATTAATTTTTTTTATCATTTTTTTCAAAGTTTTATTTAAAAAAATTCAAATTGAAAATTTTTTTGACAGGGGTTCGAAAAATGTCGGATCTTCTAAAATTTGTTGACATCAATTTTTTTAATAATTTTTTCAAACTTTTGTTTAAAAAAATTCAAATTGAAAATTTTTTGACAGGGGTTCAAAAAATGTGGGATTTTCTAAAGTAAAGCATTTTCCAAAATTTGTCAACATTAATTTTTTTAATAATTTTTTTTCACGCTTTCTTGTTTGAAAAAATTCAAATAGAAAATTAATTTTGGCAGGGATGCGAAAAATGCGGAAATTTTAAACGTTTATTTTGTTCTTTGCTGCGTGCAAGAACATCGAAAAATTATTTGCTTCGATTGCTCGAAAAAAGTGTTGAAAAATTAGTGTTAAATTTTGAATTATTCAGAAGAAATGTTGAAAAATTTACTATCGACAAATTTTTTAAAAATCAACTTGAAAAATTCCGTATTTTTCGCACTTCTGCCAAAATCAATTTTCAACCTGAATTTTTTTCAATAATAAAGTGTGAAAAAAATTATTTAAAAAATTAACGTCAACTAATTTTGGAAAATACATTACTTTAGAAAATCTCAAACTTTTGGAACCCCTGCCAAAAATTCAATTTTGAAGCTGGAATAAAAAAAATGAAGAAAGTAATGAAAAATACTGATCATATCATTTTAAAAATTACATATTTTTCAAACCCCTGACAAAAATTCAATTTTCAACCTGGAAAATTTTTTTGCACGAAAATGTTTGAAATTTTATCTAATTTTAATACCTACATTCAATTGCGATACAGAGAGTGAAATGAAGTGTTTAACGTAAAATGGCCCTATGTGATTCCATGTGGCTTTTTGAGGCTCGTGGACGCCGGTTAATTTTGTTCATAGAGAAAAGAGCTAGGGGGTTTACTCCACTAATTTCAAAAAAATTTTAAATAACGGACACGCCAGTGTCCATGAATGAGACACATCGGAGGAGTGGAGGGGTGGGAATTTTCTTGGAGTCTATGGCGTGTCATCATTCGCATACTTGTGATGCAGTCCCCCCGAAATTATAACGTATTCGCGAAAAAGGGGCAATTTTTATTTTTTTTTCACCCTGGATATTTTGACGCGTGTTTTTTGCGCCACCTGTTCATTATTCGTAAAAAATTAATATGACCTTTTTTGTTGCAAATTTTAAGTACTTTAATTTTAGTCATTATCAATTTTTTATTTAAACGTATATTTGAGGAGTTATAAGCGGAAAACAACGAAGAGGTTACTGTGGGTCCACATTTGGGGGATTTTCCGAAGGGTGAGATTTGAAGCTTTTTTGATGGTTAATTGGGGCACCCAATAAAACATTTTAAAATCATGAAATTTTTAATGGCTCGAAATGCAATTTGCTCTATCTTTATGGTTTAATTTTACCAGGGTAAATTTCGTTTTATGTAAATCTGTCGGAGATTGATTATTTCAAAGTAAAAATTACACATGTTTTATGGATAATTATTATAAACCAAGTTTAAATTATTAATTGAAAAATTAGTTCAACTAATATCAGCGATATTTTAGAGCATCGAAATGGTCATTAATCATTATCTTCATTATTTGTCAAAATTTTTGTAAATATCATTTTCTCATTCTTCTTCCATTATTATTTTTTTTTGCCCTTTTGACTTTTTTATTCAAATATTTTGGTTGAAAACGAATAACTATAGTACCTAAAAGCTCTTTCACATGAAAATTTTGTAGAAGAATGATGCAATAATTCTCACATCAACCCATGAAAACATGAATTTCAAAAAAAATATTAGTCAAAAAAATCTCATAAAGTATTTTTCAAACAATTTTTCCAATTTTTTTGAAGAAAAACTGAATTATAATTGAACTTGAAAAAATTCGTTTATATTGAGATAAAAAAGTTGATTGGAAAATTATTCCAAAGAAATCCTCTGAAGGAAAAATTGAATGCCGAAAAAGAAAAACATTAAAAAAATTGTCTCAAGTGAGTAGTGAAAACTTTGAATAAAAAATTCTCTGAATTTTTTTGATCATCACAAAATTTGTAATAAAAAAAAATTGAAATCAGTAGCCTTTAAAAAGTTTCAAAAAATTTCTTCCGGTTAAAAGAATATTTTTTGACGAAAATCTCCCAAAATTCCAAACAAAATTGATACAGTTTTATGGAAATTTTTTTTACTCATCTCAGAAACATAGACATAATGATTAATGATTTTGAGCTTATCATGTGAAAAATTAATTGGTAGGTAAATAATTTGATTTATATGGGTTTCACTCTTAGATTCAAGGAAGTGATGTTGACTTGATTGAAGGTAGGGGGAGGGGGGGGGTAAAATTTGAAAGTTTCAATTTCGATAGAATTTTTTCGAATTTTCCAACTCCATATGCAGTTTTTTCTACTCAAAACCAGAAATGGACGAAATCATTTTTTAAAATCATTAAAATCACGATTTAAATCATTGAGGTGAATAATTTCAATGTGATCATTCAAAATCATTTTTGTGTGAATGATTTTCAATTTTTATTAAAAAAAACTCAAATCATGTTTTTATAGAAGGTGCTATCTAAACAACAAAATTATTTCAATTTTAATGACCCCCCCCCCCCACACCATTAAAATCACGATCTAAATCATTGAAGTGAGCTAAAAATGGCAAAATGAGAAGAAACCTTTCGGGATTTTTTTTGTAATTAATAATTTTAATGGAACGTTATTTTTTTATAGTGAGAAAAATCATGGTTTCAAATGATTTTTTTATAAAAAAAAACTTTTCGTGGTTTTTAAGAATTTTGAAAATGATTGCATAATTTTGATTTAAAATCATTTTGGGAATGACTGTGCCCATCTCTGCTCAAAATGTGAAATATTCCAGATTTTCCTATTCGAGGTCAACAATTAAAACTCTTGTTAGTTTCCCATATTCAACCTTTTAATGCATTATGTTTATAAATTGATTTTTCATTAAAATGCATTTTTTATCGGCCCTGAAAGTGATTACATACCTATTCACCTCCCCTCTCCTAAAACTGACCTTGCCAAACTGTATAATAAAAATTGTAAATTTTTTACAAATCAATTATGATAATAAGAAAGTGAATCAATTAAGGTTTTTAAATCAATTTGCTTGCATATCTATACCTATTATATGCTTGTATAGGTAAAAAGTTTCATTTAGATGCTTACAAATTCACATTTAGTTATCGGTTTCTATAAAAGGTTCAAGTCATGTGCTAAAACGAGTGTAATTAATGGGTGATTTTATCGTTTGACAAATATCTAATGATTTCTTATCAAATATATTCATTTCATTCGAACGAAATACTCGTATTTGGTTTCTATTCCAATTGGTTTTGTTTTTGGCTCGATTAAATTGGGAATTGAAAACAAACGAGGTAAACAAACAACCAACTTATATGATTTGGGTTTTTGTTACGATACTTATCTCAGATTGGAAAAAAATCTCGTCGAATATATTCGTTTCCACGAATCTCCAACACAAAGACACAATTAAGAATACAAATCCGATTACGAATAGTGTATCGATTCAATGAACTTTTGTAATCCTAAATAGTGTTTATGGCTGCGGAATAATTTCACGTGTAGTAAAACCGTATTGTGTACGAGGTAGAAAAAAAAAATAGCCATGAAAAATTATGTTTTTTAATTCGCCAAGTCGCAAAGTAATAATCGTGAATAAAAAAAAGATCGTAAATAAATACAGAACGGTGATCGCGTGGCATACAAACATTATACGACCTTTATGTGTGGTGTGCACCAATTTTGGAAAATCTTCAATCGTATAATGAGTCAGTGAACCCGGATAACAATGTAGGTATGTCTGGTCGATTGCATTCGAGCGAATTTTGGCAATTGAAATGTGTTTAGAGTTACGTCAACAGCGTCGCGTCGATAAAATATTTTGTAACCGGGAGTCGAAGCAACGTCGTAGAAAGAGATCGATTTTTGTTCGCGGAGTCGGACTAGTTTAGAGAAAACAAAAACGGCGAGGAAAATTTATAAGGTTGCGATGGTGGTAACATTAAGTATAGCTGCGAGCGACGGACTGCAAAAAATTATAATAGCTAATTTTCTCGCTCTGAGATACATATAACGGACCGCACACAGCGAGTGTTATATCGAATCGAGTTAATTTTAAAAATACTTCCACAAATCAACCGTTCTAATGTATAAATTAGAGTTGAACGAAGCTGTTTCGAGTACTTAATGGCGCTTTATCAATTAGAAAATTCATTGTGCTTTTGCAACGATCCAAATGATTACGTACGAGTTGATTTTTGTTTCAAGTTCTGGATGATGTGAAAGTTTTTAGAAGGTTTTCTGTCTGATAATTTTCAAAAGAACGTTAGGCTATTGCAGCATATGAAATATCATAATTATGGAAGAAATAGGTATTGACAAAGATTGAGGCTCGGTTTATAAATTTGGCGGGACAGTATGACTGAAAAAACGTCATTTGATTTTTTATTGAATTATAAAATTTTGAAATATTTTTCAACATTAGAAAAAAAACTTAATCGAAATTTTTTTGAAACTTTGAGGTGGACGCAGTTTTACTGTTTGAAAATTTTTTAGACGACTTTTGAAATTCAGTTTTTTTTTTTGGACATAATCTACAAAATTTCAATAATTTTGATTTTCTGTCAAAATTTGACGTTCTTACATCATTAAACTAATTTTGTTTTTATTTTTTTTTCAAATTTGATGAAAAGGTAAAGAATCCAGCATCATTTATTGATTTTTTATGTAACTCCTTTAAACCATTTTTAAACCATACAAAAAAAGTAAGAAATCCATAAAGCTGCAAGAGATCTATGATTTTTTCACCTTGTATCGTTCAGCCAAGCCAGACGAATTTCAATCGAATTCAGACCTGAGCCAATTTAGGAAAGGAAATGTTGAAACTAAAAAACGGATTTGGAAACAACTAAAAAGATTTCAAATAGCGAGCAAGAAACAAAATAAGAGAAGAGAACAGAGTTTTTTGATTTTTATGACTTAAAAAGTCAGAATATGACCATATGATATGTATTTATGGCTTTAAATTACTCATACAAAAATATGCAAACTACAAACTGCAAAAAAATACAATATTAATGTAGGTATTCTTGGAAAAAATTGCTCAGCAACTCTTGAAAATCGTCGAAAATCATTATTAATGCCTCAATTCATGAACGAGAAGAAATAAGTAGGTAGGGTCATTCAATGTCAATGTGACGGAAAAATGCCATTATCCCCTCCCATTTTATTCAATTTTTTTTTACACGATCCTCCCATAAGGTAGATAAGAGAACCATCATTGTCCCCCCCCCACCCACCACCCCCCAGGGGGCTGGGAGGTAGGACCTTGAAGTTGGCATACAGTGGTGATTTCGTATTGAGGTATTCGACTTTGGAGCCCGAGAGCTGTTAGGCTTAGAGTGAATCTGTTTGCGCAGTTTTAAAGAGCGTCAAGAGTAAATGAAAACTCGTGAATAAAACATTTCGGAAGTTCAAAGTTCAAGTTTTTATCAAAAAGCTCAATTTTCAAAAATTTATCACTTCCTTGAGCTACCATTTAAAAATTCGGAAAAATTCAAGGCGATACATTTTTTTATGCTACTTACAACTAACGATGTTTTATCGTGGGATCTCACTGCCCTGTGGGGTTCAAGAGCCCCAAATTTTGGTCAAATTTCAACAAAAAAAATTCCGGTCATGTGATATATCGTTAGTTATGTTTTAAATGGTGCTGATCACGAATATCAACTTGGTTTTTTGATCCGACCCCTCATTTCCCCACAATGAGCCCTCAAATTTCGAAAAAAAATTAAAAAGTCATGTCGCATATGATTTGTTAGGTTTTCAGGATCGCTGATCTCAAATATCGACTCAGTTTTTAATTTCCACCCCGCTGTGCCCCAATCTGTACCCC
>FIZU01015112.1:0-18208 GCA_900064475.1 Pseudococcus longispinus | reverse complement strand
GACTTTTAGACATTATGTCAGACTTTTTTGGACTTGGAAAATTTTTCAGATTTTATTTTGAATCATCACATTTAAATCATTCACTTCTATATTTTTGCCCATCTCTGATTTTGACTACGAAAAATGGCAAAAAATCGCACGAGAAGTCGAGAAATTAAAAAAATATACGAAAGTCACAATTTAAAATTTTATTTCCTCATTTTGCGTCTACCGACAGTGATGAAATGGCTGTAACGATTTAATCGCTTCTTTCAAGGTCGTCCAGAGACTACTTTATTTGACTAACACGAACTTTGCCGATGCAGACGTTATAAAGCATTTACAAAATTGTTACACGTGTTTTTCAAAGTACAATACGTAAAATAAGTTTTGTAACTCTGAGGAGTTTTCGATTCCTCATCAATGACATATGAAGTCTGATGATTCAAGCGCTCCCGTATCTTTTATTATTGCTCGGTTAGTGCAACTCAAAATTCAAAAGAGCTGAAAAAAATTACGTATTGCGCATTGAAATCTTTTCCTTGCTGCGAGTAAAAGGAACTGTCCTTTCGTTCAATTTTTTGATTATACGAGGCATCGGTTGAAAACAGCAAGTGCGAGTAGTACAGGGTTAAAAGAAAAACACAAAATTTCAATCTTTTTTCCGCTTCAAACGACAGTGTTAACTTTATTCCACTTGTACCAATTTGTAAATAGTCCCATGTTTTTATCATTTACCAATATGAAATCTGTATGTTTGTTTACATTTTGAAGATATTACGAACCGATTCCATTTTTTCTCGCGTTTGTTATCTATTTCAACTCTCGATTAATCGCCTTATCAATTTTTATTCTCGATTTTCTCATCGTGGTGTTAATTCGCATTTTTCGCATCGGTATTTTTTCAGTCTTCAAATTCAGCCGATTCTGTCGAATCCGAACTTCAAAAAGCGAGCAACGAAATAGCGCGTTTAAGAGAAGACTTAAGCTTAACGCAGAGAGAAAATTTACAACTGAAGGTACTTCGTTTGTTTTTCATAAATATCTATAAGCTATATTGTTCAAATTTCAACCGATTCAGCGAGTGTTACCGTCCTCTTAATCCTCGTATTCGTTATTTGATAAGTTTTATTTCCTGCGACGATATAACAAAAGTTATGGCTAGCTCGATGTCATAGTTGAGCGATTAAAAACGAAATGACTCTCTGGCGAATACTTGACGGATTTTTAATAAATGAGAGGGAATGAAAACTGATGAAAATTACAAGAAATCGTCTCGTCGAAATATATAAATATTCGGCGGATAGTTGCGTATCACGGTGGTATAAGAAAAGAATAAAATCGAATTTCATCCTTCTCGACTTTAAAAAGCATTTCTCATGCTCGCGGCGTCTTCAAATGGATCTATAGGACTGAAATTTCGCTAATGCATTAGATGAACAATTCATCAGCTCAGTCTTCAATACTGTCCGTCAGCGATTAGTTGGTCCTTTGCGGGAAAGCATGTTATATCGGACAAGTTATCAAATAAATACGAAAATGCAGTCGAACTCGTTGTTTGTTGGGGTTCAAATAATTGCTCTCCGACGGTATACTTTTATCGGTTGGTCGTATTATTTTGTTACCTATATTGTCGACTCATCGATAAATGTTTCATCGTTTTTGAAAATCGCGGATGTTCGGCGCCGTCGCACTCCTCATTTTAGTCTGTTATTGAAAAATTAATAAAAAAGCTAGCGGATAGTTTCGTCGAATTCGATGAAAAGTCGAACATCTATTCGTATAATTGAGTTGTAGATTTATCAAGAAATACTTGCGATCCAAAGAATAAATGAGAGTAGGTTTAATTCGACTGCAACAGTAACAGACGAATGTCTGAAATTTATGATGAAGACGTAGTATAATTATGTTGCCGTACAAGTCGTCTCTCACTCTCTCTCGGTTACCGTCTTATTTTCAGTGAAACGTTATTCGAATGTATTTTTATAATCTGGAGACTGAAATATTATTCTAAAATTACTCGCCTCCGAAATTCGAATATTGCACTTTGGTTTGATTAATATTCCACTATTGGCTATTCGGAATTTTAGCTCTACACTTTTTTAATTTTTTTCGAACAGTACCACTTATAACGAATTATTTTATCGATAATTTTAGGAAGACTTACTAAAAGTTCGTCAGCAGCAAGTACCGATACAATCAACGTTGAACGTGAAGAAAACGAATCAGCCTTCTCTGTTAGAAGGAACGCAAATTACTCCAGTTATATATTTGGCTTTCGGCGTGATCATTGGACTGTTGTCCATTTTAATTGGAAAATATATTTTTTAAGGATTAATAATTTGCCGACTATCGTATTTTTCGTAGTAGAAATGTACCGTATTTATTTTATCATCATTAAACATTATTTTAATGGTGATAATAATACTTGATTTATTGATACTTTTATTTTATTATTATTATTATTACTATTACTATTATTATTTACATCTACGGTTACTATTTTTAGTAATTTTATTTATTCCGGTTTATTTATTTATTAATAATTTTTGTTTGTTTGTCTACTTGTTTGTTTTTCCTTTCTTCTCCTCTTGTACATAGAAATTAGTATCTTTCAATTAATTTTCAACAGCTTCTGTAGAATTTTATCACCTTCCCTATTTCAGTACATGGAATGCAGAATTCATATTTGAAAGGTAAATCGTTTTTTTTGGTTTGGTGGTTTTGCATTCTTAGTCCATTGTTATCGAGTTTAATCAAACAAGTACGATATATTAGCTGATAATTATATTTTTTTCGCAGTCACAAACCGTTCGTAAGTTTGCTGTAGTGGATGAAAAAAGTACCCGTGTAAACCTGCACGTTACGAATGTATTAGAGCTATTGTGTTCGTTGAAGCATTACTCGACGAATGTTACTATCATCTATGGAGGGTTGGGTGGAGGTAAGAAAGTAATTGCGGCGTTTGATCTTAAAGGTTTTTTTGTATCGTTCCCTGCGTAATAAAAATAGTAGAGACTGTCTTGTATTTCTGCTGCGCGTTCTGAAATGTATAATTATAAAGAGATCGAACGAATAAATGGAAAAATGGTAAGAAACTCCAAACAAAAACTGCGGTATAATAGTAATAATAATATAGTAAAATATATACGCACCTGTGTATCACTATAAAGTTAATCGAGTGGCCTGATTGTTTTTTTTTTGTTTTTTTTACCTACTGGTTATGTAAAATTACGAACGTAACGTAGTATTAAATTTGTAAAAAATTCGGCTTTTATCCGTCAAATCCGTATAATTTTCACCGTGCTGGCTTCAAATGTGTTACGTTTATTACTTAACCTACCTTTGTTTATATTGCTAAATGCTAATACGTATGTACTTCATCAATTGTATCATCGCTTTGTAACACCATGTAAAATCATAACCATTAAAAATAAATACGTTAAAAGTTTCATTTTCAAGTACCTATGTAAATGTGGTCACTACCGTATCACACTCGTTTGACGTTTGAGTAAATACATATTGTCTAGTTGATGTGGTTGATAATAATGGGACATTCGTTCGGGAAGAGGGTTGTTAAAATTAAATATTTTACCGGTGACGAGATATACTTATATTAATATAAAAGGAATATGGTTCAGAATTTTAGTCGCGTAGATTCTACTTTTTACACAATTTTCAATTTTACACAATTTCTAAATTTTTGTATCTTCGTCTTAAAAAAGTTTGTCCAGCAAAACAAGTTATTCGATGATCCCAAATTCCATTTAAAAAAACTCATTTGTCATATACCGTAGGTACCTAGTAAAATGTGTACTTAAGCTTACCACTTTTCTTACGGGTACGTAATTTTATTACCTAAGATGTTCACTGTAGAAATACCTATCTATAAACGAGATAACTACAATTTCAACCAAATAAATATTTGTTTATAATTAAAAGGATATTTTTCATTGATGATAACTCTTTCATAATTTTATTCATTAAGCACATAAAATAAAATATACGAATGAAATCGCTGAAAAAATAGAGGAAAATTGAAAATACACGAGCAGGAAACTTCGGTTAGGCGATGAAAATTCATCAGTAGATAATAGACGATGAAATGCGCGTACTAAGCAAATTTCGTCGTGGTGATTACGATGACGATAACGATTGTAATGGCGATGACAGTGATGTTGGTGATGAAAATAAGTAATAGAAAATAAACGATATTAATAGAAAATAAGTGATAAAAGCCATAAATGTTTTTTGCAAAAAAGCTAATTCATATCTTCAATTGCGATGTATGTTCGGCCATTACTTTGGCAGAGTTTTGCAGTTGGTCAATTTCATTTTCGGTTAAGCTTAACTTCACTATTGACGATACTCCGTTTTCACCCAATACGCAAGGTAGTGATAAAAAAACTTCGTCGGTGATTCCATAAAAATCCTGCGTAAAATATTTCAACGATCAGAAACTACGGTTAAAAATGTCATTTGAATGGGACTTTGACCTCGAGTATTTGGAATTTACTCGAACAATTTTACAGACTTCTGCCATCTTTCAAGTTCTGGAACGATGAACAGGCCCTTACAACTTTTACTTTGAAATGCTACAAAAATCTGGCCAGTCACGTTTTCGTCATAATTTTAACATGGGCAAGATATCGCGAGAACTTGGGAAACTATGTAAACCTTGTATATCGAGGAAAAAAGAGAAAAACAAAAATACTCGAATCGGTAGCAGAAGCCTCTAAATTTTTTTGGTCATAACCTAGTTGTATTTAGTTAGGTACTGAAATGGAATAATCCCACAATGATGAGATTCTATCGCTTCCGAGAATTTTAATAATAACACTAACTTTAACTTCGGTAGTTACGGCGTGCACTTTATTACTATTTCGTATTATGGTTTGTAAAAGATCAGCAACGCTGAGTCCTATTGCCCAGCACGTAAATCCTTTCAATTTGATAATATTATAAGCGCTGAAAAAATAACATCGTTGAAAAGTTAGACAACTCGGTTGAAAAAACTCAATCGTTACATTGGTACTTACCTGTTGACAACTTCTTTCCAAATACTCGTCCAGTTGTCCGGATCATCGGAAGCTCCTATTTTAGGATATAATTCTTTAAGTAGTACTCCTCCCGCGGATACTCCGGACCAGACGGGCACTGAAAAGAAATGTATAATCCTTCAGTTGAAATTTTTGACTATAGCTCGATTTTTACTTTTCAGCAGTTACAACAATCACGATCAAATCGAATAGACGGCGTTGGGGAGGGGGGCAGCTGTCTCCACCAAAGTAATCAGAACTTGCGTTCTGATTAAAAATATTACGAGAGCTTACGCTTTTTTGAAAATATCGAGGAAAAATTTACCGGCCGATTTAACATTTTTAAATTTTTTGTAATAAGAGTTATCAACCTAGTACATTAATAAGGTATACAGTACCAAAAACTTCAAAAATGAGTAAGTCGGTTACATTAAATTACATGGTACTAACCGCTTGAATCTCCATGTTCGCCAATGATCCATCCTTTAATACTTTCTACGGCCATATCCAATTTTTGTGAAAGTAAAAATTGAAAACGAGCCGAGTCCAAATTTGTTCCGGATCCTATGACTCTATTACGAGGTAAACCACTCAATTTCCAAGTGATGTAGGTTAATATGTCGACTGAAACAAACGATTACTAAAGTACATAGATATACCTACTAATGTAGGTACAACCTTATTCAGGTATCGGATGCCCCATTCAATTTGATACTCCCTTCCCTATTCGTAAAGAAATAAAGTAATGGTTCAAAAATTTTGCAAAATGGTGTCTGCGTGAACTGAGCATGGAACGAAAAAAAATCATATTTTTTGCCATTTCTGAAAGATGTAGGTACCTACCATTTTAATGATGATACAAATTAAAAGGTTTCCGCAAAATATAAAAGTAAAATTGAACAAAAAATAGTATCAAAATTGATGACGCATCTGGTATTTCAATAATTAAGTTTACCTAATTACCTATACATTTAAATTAATCAAGTACGTGCATTACCAGGATTGCTGACGATTAAAAATATAGCACTAGGACTATGCTTCACTAAACCAGGAATCATTACTTTGAAGATGTCTAAATTTTTCTGTATCAAACTTAAACGCGTATCGCCGCCTTTTTGACGAGCACCAGCACAAACGACAACGATTTTCGAATTAGCAGATATAACGTAATCTAGAATAGGTTTAAAATGTAATTATACATATGTGACTGAATAAATATATACCATAAGCGATTATGTTGATTCACTTGACCGGGTATTATCCATGCAACGATCTTTATGCAAAGTTCAGATATTGGGAAATAAGATAGGATAATATAGAATTTGGATAAATTACAAACCAGTTCCAGCGACAATCTTGGCACTTTTCATAAATGTTGATCCGTGCTGAAAATCCAACATCTCCCCTTTGAGCTTGTCTTCATTAAGATCTATCAAAGCAATTTCACTGGATACGTTCTATAAAAATGAGTCGAGTTTATTCAAACGACTGTCAAGTGCCAACAGCGGATGATTTTATTATCCCTATACATATTTCTCCGTACCTGCGTCAAAATACTGAAGGCGCAAGCCATTCCTACAGCTCCTGTTCCTACAATTGTGACTTTATTAGAAGCGGAAGGAGCCCTCGGAGCAACCTCGGTCATAATTCTGGATCTTACATCATCTCCAGTGGCGATATCCTTCGATACGTCGCTAGACGCAGCGCTGGGTCGTGGCCGATCACTCACTTCAGTCGAACCTTCAGCAGCGGAAGCTCCATTCTCTTTTCCTGGTATTCTGTGCCGATAAAAAATTATATCAAAATTTTCAGGTTTTTACGCATTTTACGACAATAATTGCGATTTTTTTTTTTACAAAAATGGTTAAAAAATCTGCGAACACTCGAAAATGTTATGAAAATCAGAAAAGCGAACTTGAAACGAATACCTAGTCTTGCTACAACAGATGAAGCAGCACAAATAGATACTCGTCGATGCCAAATTTCGTATACCTACAAAGTATCGGTTGTTTAAATCTAACATATGGTGTAAAACTCACCAACTAACATCAAACGATTAAAACGACAGTTTTATGAATCATTTTCGACGCATTTTCTTTCTTTCTTTTTTTATAATGCGAATTGATGGCTATGAAACGAAAGTAAAGCTTTAATGACAACTTGGAAATCTTTAAATAGAAAAAATTAATTTTGCCAAAATAATCTTCGAACAGTGTATTTACTTTCTATTAAATGAACAGGTAATAGTTCTTATTTTCATCTTTCCAAATTTTACGCATCTACATATGTACGTGCGCAAGTACCTAGTTATACCGATTTATTATGATTACATACCTAATCATCCAGATCGTGGATTTAATTACCTAATAGGTATATATTGTACCTAGTTTTTAAAAGTTTTGTAACATTATGTCTAGGGCTGGAAGCTAGATTGGAAAGGTAAGCCATATGGTAAATCTACCCGTAAAAACTTGCTGAAATTAAAACCGAAATAGGTACCAAATATGTGTTCCAGTTGTACTACCTTCATCTTCAATTACGCATTATGCATGCGTAGATGTAGTATGATGTAACAGTAAGGGTACTTACTGCATACACCGATTATTTCCTTTGTTACGAATCAATGGGACCATTACGATGAAATAAACTCACTTCATTTTAGATTCGATAATAAACTGATCGCAATGGCTTAGCTTGCAACCAATCTTGAATATTTTCGTCACAAATTCAACATTAATAAAACACAAAAAATGACTAATTCGAACGCTAAAGTATTGAAAATAAGTAAAGTGTAAGTACACAGTACTCTCGAGTGATACGCACGCGACTGATTATACAAGAGGTACGAAATTTATTTGGCCGGTGCTATTAATTAAACAACGATGATCGCGGTACCATTACTAAAGTGAAATTCCTACATTTTTCTATTCGTTGAGCATGCGCCGATTTCCCAATTCTTTAATCTACGCGATTGTAAGTATCTATTTGATCGTTGAAGCGGAAAATAAACTGTCATCGAGTGAAGATATAATTACCTAAACGTCTATAAATAATTTTAGCGGTTAGGTACTTGATTTTTCAGAAATTGGTAGGTTTGTACCTAGACCTACATATATAGTATTAAAAATTGGGATTCTATTCGGCATTCGCTTAAATCAGCTACATATTATGTAGGATGTACATACTTCATGTTTCAATTTACACGGAAGTAAAAACTTTTACAAAGCGTATCATCAATTTTAAATAACGTATGTGGTTACAGGTACAGGCGAATGTGTCACGATGAAATAAAGAGCGTAACCACGAGTTACGCTTTTTTCGCACTATTACAAAAATTGATAATTTGTTCATCCAATATCACGCCGAAAAAAGTTGAGATCTATGCGCATAAGTAGACCAGCCATCACTGATCGATCGTGTCAGGTAGGTACCTTATCTACGAAATTTTTGCATAAATTATTTCATAACTGTGTTTTCTAAGTTACACCATTTTGTTCGCGAACCCTTACAATAGAGTTAGTTTAGTAAGAGAAGACGAAAAAAAAAAAAAAAATGATAGCACTTGGTATAAAAGTATCCTAGTGAGATAGAAATATTTATTAATAGGCCTATGATAAAGTGGAAAACTGTTCTTACCTGCGATCGCAGTCATTTTCATCGTTCTCCTGTTTGATCATTTCTGATCAATCGATTATAACAAAATGGTTGACACTCGATACGAAAATTTAGATGCTCGTATACGCTCGTATAGACTGACTTTAATTTACAGATACTTGAAAAAAGAAACTAATGTTGTCACTCGGCTACGTACGGGTAAAACTAAACGAAACAATAACAATAACAAAAATAGGTAATAAAAAATGAGAATTATTTCATTTCAACCACATTAAAATAGCCAACAATAAGTATTTATGCTAACGTGATAACAAATCAACTGGTGTATGTCTTATAAGATTTACCTACTATAATAAAGTACATTATTAATTAAATTATTATATAGGCGCTATAGTTATACTCGCGCGTCAAGTAAATAAATAATACTAACTACAGCGTACAGATGAATTTTCTCTTCTAGTACGAATACCATCCGTCACATAGATCGTTTTGGCACTGGTGTAAGTTTACCCACTTATATGCTCGGAAATTAAGGACTTTTTGAGTACAAATAATGATAACATTTTCAAACGTTCTGGTAACTTTCTATAACAACAAACGTACAGAAACAAATTATTTTACCATTACACAACAACCCTCGAAGCAATCCTTACAATTTAACAGCGCGACCTATCATCCTTTCATCCTTGAAAGCAATCGTGGATTACCTATATACGACATCGAATTGGGTGTGTACGATGTGCCGATATACTCACCTTTTACGAATGTTACTCGAGAATGCGAATATCATGATATAGGGTAACTACGTATTCTTCGATACTTCGTTAGTAATAAAATATACGAAGGAAACCGTTTTCACTTTGCTTACCCGGTTTGAATACACGTTGAAAAATCTTCAATCGACGATCGGTACCATTCGCGATCAATTTGGGTGTTCGATCACAAGCTTTACCGCAAAACTACCACACCGAAATGCGATGATTTAATGAGATTATCGAGTAGATTGCTGCAGTTTTTCACGGCAAAAATATTCTTTGTAATAAGTTGCGCGTAATCCGACCATGGACGTAGGTATTTTTCTCATTATTCTGAAAAAAAAAAATACAATCGCATACTTAGTAGCTGTTTTTAATCAACGACGAATCTTTTCTAATACGAACTATAATATGTATGTAATAATTATACTACCTAAGTAGGCTTTAGTAGGCTTCCACGAAGATGTTTTGCAAAGTTTCTACACTCACGTAGACAGTAAAAATTACGCTTAGATAACGGACTAACATTTTTTTTTAATTTTTAAATTTATGTATCGATCATCGACGATGAAGCGGATAAATATGCCTATTACCTACCTACTTCTACTTATGTCCAAGCAAGTACAGTCTATTAAAAGCTATAGGCGATATTTATGTCTATCAGCACTTGGGTACTAACATGATACGCGTTACCTTATCGCTGTATGCGAATATGATTTCATGTTTTTTGAAAAATTGCAAGCCGGAACATTGGAATGTTGTCGCCTGTCGGAAGTCATCATCTTTCGTTTCAGTTTGATACGAGAATTTTTCAGTCAACTAGGTAAACGGTGAATGTTGGGCAAAGAGATGCATAGTTACTGCAAACATACTTCAAACGTCCAAACGAAACCAGAATCTACTGATATGATACGAACGAGTGAAATCCGAAAACCAGTAGCGCAGTAGCCAACAGCCGCACCATAACCTTCACCGCTAGCTTGTAACAAAATGGGTGGCATGACGTTGGAAGGACGAAATCAGTATGATTATGGTCCGGCATGGCAAATTCAGTTCTAACTGCTGATCGAAGATCGTATAACTGAAGCCTCGAAGGCTCGAAGCGAATTGTTACCTTCCAAGTTGCGGACGGACGGCGGAGGCAAGAGCTGTATTGTTGGCATTTCATACCATCAGTGAAGTTGTGTTTGCGTCTCGCTTGTAATTAACATTAAATTACTC
The DNA here is from genome assembly GCA_900064475.1 of Pseudococcus longispinus. Taxonomy (NCBI): domain Eukaryota; kingdom Metazoa; phylum Arthropoda; class Insecta; order Hemiptera; family Pseudococcidae; genus Pseudococcus; species Pseudococcus longispinus. The sequence goes on along the minus strand of FIZU01015112.1, from coordinate 7,599 downwards.
GGTTCTATTATTTTATAACTATTTCTTTTTCGCTTACGCCTGTATGCACTTATGCGTGCGCGTGCCTTCATTTTTCCCTACGTAGATAATTACCCGATTATCAACGGAGATACCCAGTCTCAGGTGAATTTTTCTAACCAATTCGTGTTTCGTAATACTTCTTTACGCGCGTGTGTTCGAGTTTTTTATACGAATTCGCCCTTCTCGCGAGTGTCTAAAAATCGCACACATTCGAAGAATTTCACCAATTATCGTCCGCGGTTACGATTCGCAACTATCAGCTTATCTTTAGATGGATGCTGCGAATCTGTAACTGTTACGTTGGTTCCAAGTTTACCTTTCGTACTTGCTCCGAAACTTTCCATCAACTCACCTCACGAGGACGATATCCATAAGTATCCATTGCGCGATTGCTCGATTTTTTACCAACCTTGCTTGTACCAACAGAAGTGAATCAATGATAAGCAAAATCATCGTTTGGTGTGTGTAATATGACTGTATCTTACTCTCGTCTAGTAGCTAATGGAAGCAGTTTTGGTTGCTTTTGGAGCATATTACGCAAGTACGTTGTTCGAATTTAAAATTCGTAATTCTTACCAGTAAGTTTTCAATAATCACGTATTAAGTAACTTTGCAGAGTTTTTCAAATCCATAGAATAGAACTTCACCGAGGTGAAGTTGTAAACGAGATAATCTCAGTCTCGGCAGGCGTGGGCATTCGCCATTGAACATGTAATAATACGTATTTACTGTACTCGTTTTACCGAATGAAAAGTAAAATCGAAGAATTGAACTTGTACTTCGTAGATAAATCTTTCGTTAACATTTTTGACTGAAAAAGAATTAGTCGCTGGTACGTGTAATCGAAGAAATTAAAAATGTGGTACATACCTATATTCTTAGGAATTCGAGTATCGAATTGATGCCCGAAGCATAAGGGGCGTAATAGTGAACTGAATTCAACAGTATAGACTAGATGTATTAGTAGGTATTTGTGGAGGACTAGGTATAAGTACGTTTCATGTACCTTATTCTAATCCTCTCATCCTTGGGAGAAATGAAATGCGAATGAATGATACCTTGTTCTATAACTTATTCCTTGTAATCAAATTCATCGTAGCCTCGTAGGTAGTGTAATTGTAGCGAATGAGCTTTTTATACCATCGATTTTTTTCTCAACAAATGTGGCGCTAATTTTTTTTAGAGACGCCTTTTGAAAATTTATTTATCTCGCTTGATATAGCGGGTGGAATTCGTTTTCCCGCGTTCTTCGTGAAAACTAAAGAAAACTAGTGTAAAAAATAACTAGGTACAATTTTAACAGAATCGTCTATTTTTAAATGAAGTAGCTGAGACCTGTAGTTTCTATAATGGTCGTGTTCTGAATACACGATTTTCGATATATTTTGGTAGGTGTCAGTGGTTGACTCGGATTGGCGTAAGCTCCTATTTATGAAAAAGAGTTTCGAGCATTCGTGGTTCTTAATTTCTATTAAATTCGAAACGCCTGCGATCGAATAAAGTTTCAGTAGAACTAATTCGACACTCCGGTTTTGGTTTAGAAATGTCATTTGAAGAGTGATCTGTAAAAAGGATCCCCATTTGACGGGGGCTCTTTTTGCCAAGACCGTGATTTTCGAGTTCCTCTCAGCTAACTCGATCAAAAAATAATATCACTTTCTACCAACGCTCGAATTTCATCGTAAAAATTGAACATAAAATCTATCAAAGTCGGTAAAAAAAAATTGTTTTAAAAATTTTTGAGTTGAATTTGTTCGATATTACCCGAGGTCGACGTGAATGTGATGATAGGTAAGTCATAATAACAGGAAACGCGAATGTCCGTTTAAAATTGATCGAATCCGCTTTGGTCTGCGATTATGTTTTATATCGTTATTAACAAATATTACCGTATCAAAATGAAAACATCAACGTTAGCCCGTTCATTCGTGAACTCGTGGTGGATTAAAAAATGGTGGATTAAAAAACTGAACAAACTGAAGTACGAATTTATGATAACAGTGTTGGAACTAGAGGTTCGTGAAAATTGAAATGGTGTTATATTTTCAAGTATCGAGTAGATGAGTACATAAAATTGTAGTTTGGCCTTAATAATAAGGAAGGATCGAAAAAATACAGGATGAAAATGAAGAAAAGTTAGCTACGTATATATTAGCTACCTATTTTCAAAACGAGCGACAATTTTAAGCGAGTAGGTATGCCATTTTGTTTATTTCATTCGAGTAGGTAAAATTTCTTGATTTTTGCTGTCATTCGGTCTTACCTGTCTGTTAGCAGTCCTTTTTACGCACGAAGACATTTAGGTTAGGTACATTACGCGTAATTTGATAATGATACACGATTTTTTAGTTAAGCAACGTTATCGATGATTTTCAAAATACAACAGTGGGTATCGAGCTGATCAATCTCTAAATAATAAGTAGATTAGGTATAGGTGTGTTGAATTTACCGATTATTACTCGTCGACGCGATATGATTATTTTTAACAGCAGATATATACGTATAGGTACGTTACCTACTAGCTGATAGTTATATTACGACACGATTCTACCGTTGCATTAGATATTTTCATCATTACCTATGTCATCAAAAATTACTCAACAAATACTAAGTAAAACGATTAGCATCGTCTAACGCCTTCAACCGTTCATGTTTATTGATAAACGACGTTATTAGTATAGGTATTTCCCTTTCGTAGATCAGTACATTCGATGTGTGGATACCGTTTTCACATCTATCAACCATTTCTATACGCATTTTTTTACTAATATTGTAAAATTTCTAAATTATGTTGAAAAATTATTTATAATTTTCGTTCTACTACTTCAAATTGAAATTACAATTTCAAATTCAAATTCCTTTGGTACGCTATATTTAAATCTACATTAGAATTTTTAGAACTAAATTCGTCTAGAGGAGAAGTGAAAAATTTGCAAACTCTAGTACGTTTTTATTTAAATCCTTCAGTCTGACCCTCGTCAAAATTCTGGCTATCGGTAATAAAATTCAAAAATGAAAAGTCAAACGTGAGCTCGTGATGCGCATTAAGAAGATGATGGTCGGCACAAATGGCTAACATACGAGTCATCTGTGAAAGGCCCATCGAATATAAATTTTACGTCCAACGTTTTTGATAAAAGCCCAGTCAAATCAAATCGATTAACATTAGACTGGACAAATCAGCGACAATCGTAGTAACATGCCTCGTCGAAGTCGACGTTCTCATCGCTTTTGATGTCGTTCATCTTTCATTCTAAACTTTCAATTAATGCAAAGTACCTAAAAAGTTGCGATTTGAGTTTCTACACCTCCCCAAGCCATTGACCTCGAAATTGGATACCACTTTTCCTACCCTACGAGGGGGTCAAAAAGTTGCAGATTGCTAAAAAATCAAGATTTTTGATTTTTTTAAAAATGAAATAAATGAAATACCCTTCGCTCGGTACCAAAACCGGGTCTAAATGGCTCCTATTGATCCAAAAAAATTATTTCTATTCGAGGCTGGTTGGGGGGGGGGTGATTGGGGTTGAAATCACCCCCCAGCGCCAAAAAAAAAAGAAAAAAAAAGGTACTTTGATGAAAAATCAATCATAAATTGTGGCATCCCATAACTGCAGGGTCTACATTGTCCGTCGCGTCGATTTTGTGTTAGGTACATATTCTGAACCTACATTAAATTCCCTTGCTATTAGAGAGCTCTCTACCTATAAAATTCACGCTCATTTGAAATTTAATCTTTAAAAATCACAGTTTTGAGAAAAACGCGTTTGAAGTTTTGCAAAAAAAAAAACCAAAAACAAAACAATATTGCTTGCAAAAATCTTGAAAACTAAGCCTCGTAGAAAAAAACTAATGGCTTACTTCTGGAAGAGAATTTCAAGCCCTACAATTCTGATTCTTATAATTTTTTTCGTAGGACTCTTGGTTAGGTCTAAAAAGAGTGCCCCATTTCTATAAGGTTGATGATTTTGAAAATGAAAAAAAAAAACACTTTTGACTACAAAAATCTCGAAAATTAAGCCCCCCAGAAAAAAAAACTAATAGCTTCTAGCAGAAAGATAATTTCAAGCTCTACGATTTTCACCCCCTGCATTTTTTTTGTAGCACCCTTAGTTTGTCCAGAAAATCCATGTTTATGGGAAATTAACAAACCGTAATTTTTTTTCCTTATTTTCAATACCATCGATTTTGTGAATTTATCATTAATATGGATTTTCTGGCCAAACTAGGGGTGCTACGAAAAAAAATGCAAGGAATGAAAATTGTAGAGCTTAAAATTCTCTTTCTGCTATGAGCTATTAGTTTTTTTCTGGGGGCGGAGGGGGGGCTTAATTTTCCAGATTTTTGCAGTCAAAATGCTTTTTTTTTTTTTCATTTTCATAATCATACGCCTTATAAATGGGTCACCCTATAGAACAGGTAGGAAACTATTTTCAGGGAACCCATACATTCTCACACGAAAGTAGAAGCATCATGATATGCAAAAAGTCGAGAAACAAAAATCGACGTTTTTGACCTACACTTACATTTTTGCATTTTTCTGAAAATTAACTTTCCGACAATGTTAACCCTTTTCCTATAGAATCCCACAATTGCATTTTCTCCGAATTTCGTCTTTCTCTTGAACAAAAATTATCATATTTCATAAAGATTTCAACGGAAGATGTTATTAATGAACTCTCAAAAAGCCGAGACGCCTAATTTTTGATAATTAAAAATATCTACGAGTATCTATCTATACGAGTGCAATTTTTTTCCAAAGTTTTTTTTAGTTACGTATAAGTAGACATCTAACGTTTGTTACGTTTCACTTTAATAAAAATTTGTGAGTTGGAAAAACTTATTACATCACCCCCCTGGAAAGAGTCCTAAAACCGGGCCTGTTTCTATTGCAAACATTGAAAAGTTTTTATTGCAGCGTGACCAACTTTCGATTTTTATTAAAAAACTAAAATTTCGTAATTTTTCATAGTGAAAATCATTTTTTGCCAAAATTGAAGGTTGGTCACCCTGCATTAAAACTTTTCAATGTTTGCAATAGAAATAATTTTTCTGATCAATAGGAGCCATTTAGACCCGGTTTTGGTACCGAGCTAAGGGTATTTCATTTAAAAAAAAATCAAAAATCTTGATTTTTCAGCAATCTGCAACTTTTTGACCCCCTCGTAGGGTAGGAAAAGTGGTCAAAAGTGACCAAAAATCACGTTTTTTCGAAAGTTACCCCACTTTGAGGCCCCCTACCTCCGTCTCCCTTTGAGCTAGCGGTCTAAAAATTTTCTTAGTTCGTCCCCATGTAAATATAAACCACCCCCTTGAATTTGGTCAACGTATACGTAGATATTATTTGATGAAACCTGTGCAGTGTGCCTGGTCAACAACTCAATATAGGTACACCAGATACATATATTTACTCGGTTCAAAAATCGTCATCTTGGAAAGAAAATTCGATAATTTCTAGTAATCTGAACATTATTTCGTATAATTTAAACCCGCTCATTCCATGCAGCATTGTGCTCGTATTCGTACCTACTGTATAACCAACGGCACCAACGCACATGTCATAATGTTGGAAATGCCCATCTGAAAGTAACAAGTATCTAGTACCTACTCGTAAATACGAGATGCTATGATTACGGCGGCTCTCAGGCACCTACAATGTGTACAAGAGTATAATTGTGTAGGTACAAATCTTTTTTACGTAACTCGACACAACCTCAACAACGGCAGCGGCACCGCCACGCCATTACCTCAACTTGAAATAATGTTCATTCGGCTTGGAATTTCGAATAAAAAAAATCACATTTGCTATACTCGATCGAGTACTCGGGATACCTATGGATAGGTACATAGACATACACACCTACGCACATTGTAAATTAAATAATAAGTAACGACTTCCCTACCTATCGTTTTTTAAAATTATTATTTACGTTGAATTTAAATCACGTACAATGTTCGAGTATTTTCACGCCTATTTTTAATGAAATAGATATACGTCATATCTTATTATACATATGTACGCGTACTCGCTCGTACATTACATACGTGTAATTAAATATCTGTAGGTATCGATAGTTATGTCTATGTCAATGCGAATCGTTATTCTTAGATATTAGATACCTACCTATTCATCTTATTTACGACCAATGGTCTAGATGAGTAGGTATTATTATACCCGAGTATTATATTTTTTGTAATTTTTTTTCAGATGGAAAGGCAGCGTTTACAAATTGGTATGGAGAGAATTGATTGTCTATATGTTTCTTTATTTCGCGGTCAATGTTACGTACCGATATATGCTTACCGATCCGCAACAAAAGTAAGAATTTTACTCACATTTCACGTTACGAGTACTTATTCCGCGATATTTTATAAATGAATTCGATCGGATACGCAAATAATAGGTGCTGTAAAATACTCGAATAGGTACCTACGTAATTATCACGTTGTAACAAATGCCTCCTCTTCAGTCGTCACATTTGGCGTTGAGAAAATGCAACGTAAACGTAGACAGCTGTTTATGTTTATTGTTACTTTTGGCGATGATACCGACGGAGATGGAATCGATCGTCTATTTTTCGCGAAAAAAGTAATTTTATTTTAAAAAGGCAACCGAATGAGTTAGGTGTACATATTTCGCATATTTGGCCAAAATATACAGTTACGTTGATACTCGATATGCCTGGGAGCCTGGTTCGCAGTATCGACTCGTCTCTATACCTACGAGTATATTAATATGGTCGATATTTTTTTGCAGAATTTTCGAGCACATTCGAGCCTATTTCAGAGGAAAAAGTCAGAATATTCCAATGTCTTTCGTATTAGGATTTTATGTTACATTAGTGGTAAAAAGATGGTGGGAACAGTACAGACTGCTGCCTTGGCCGGACACTCTCGCCTTGTTCGTCAGTGCAGCCATACCTGGTGCAGTAAGTATTATATTCCGCCGTATGTAATTAACTATTTAGCTAAACTCGCGAGTATAAAACAATGTAAAACGTATTCATCTTCGCCTATCGCCTTTTTGTGGACCTGCGAACGTACTAAAACTGCAGTCTTCCAATATTGTCCGATTCCATTTCATATAGGTACTGTTACTACGAGTACATTCGGATCGCCCCAAACTGGTCAGTGGTCGATGGTCAATTTTTTGACAGATGCCCGTGTCGAATTGAGCAATTGAGCTCGCAAAGGGAAATCATATAAAATTTTTGCCTATCTCTCATATTGAAGGAGCTAGATCACTTACACCTGCAAAATTTGTTAATAACTCATTTTTTAGATCTTGATTATTACTACTAAAAAGGTTATGTATGAGTTTTGCCTATCAGTCATATTGAAGGAGTTAAAGCACTCACAAAATCGTATAATTCTGTAACGCCTTCAATATGAAAGATAGGCAAAATTTTTATCCAACTTATTTTTAGATCTTGTTTATTACTACTAAAAAGCTTATGTATGAATTTCGTCTATCTGTCGTATTTAAGGCGTTACAAAGCCACGTGATATTATAATTAGTTTAGCTCCTTCAATATGAGAGATAGGCAAAAATTTTATATGACTCATTATTTAGATCTT
>FIZU01015105.1:0-12675 GCA_900064475.1 Pseudococcus longispinus | reverse complement strand
GAATTTTACACTCATTTTGAAATGATAATTTGCAAAATTGGCGAGGAGGAAGGAGTCAGATCGAAATTTTTCATATAACCAAAATTATTCACAGGCGTATGATGAATAATTTTTGTTTGAAAAATTTTTCAATTGGGACGATAGGTATAGAGATAGGGCGATTTTTTGAAAAGGGAGGTGGACCGTTGGAAAAGGGGGGGGCTTAAAAAAATGAAACCAAGCTCATTTTTTTAAAAATACGTCCTAGATTACAAATCAATCATAAAATTGCTTTTAACCTTTCACGCGCACGGAAGTTCCATTTGCGACTGTACTATTTCTGTAAAAAAAAAAAGAAAAAAAAACATTACGCAAGTTTGAGTACCAATTTTTGAAAATATTCTACTGTAAAATTAAAAAATTATATTTCATAAAAAAAAGTCTCAAAAAAATGAAAATTTTCAAAATTAAAAATTTCATCAATGGTCGAACTCTCAAAAAAGTTCACTCGAATTTTTGAAACCTTGGAAACATCTCAAAAATTCTGTACAAGTAATTTAAGATCTGTTTTTTTCATTTTCAGTGCGTCATTCACTGTATTTTCAGAGAAATGAAAATGGTAAATATGCAATCACAAATATAAACTAGTAACAAAAGATTAATCAGATGATTCGACTGAGACAGTTGAAGAATAACACAGAAATATTTTCAGTTGAACAGCGAAAACAAAGCAGATCGAATAGCGATGACAAACGTGATGACGAGTCGCATACGTGACTCAGAGCTAAAGGAATTTATTCAAGACTCGATAGAGGAATGTTTCGATATCATGGACACAGGTAACTTGAATAGCCATTGTTCGAAAATTTCAGTCCCAATCCTGTTTAAAACTTGACATTCTTTATTAGAACAATTCATCACCGATAACAACGAAGAGCATTGCGATTTTTCGAAAAAACTAATCTTATGTTTGGAAGAAAAAGCAAAACGAGTAATATCTAATTTCATAACTAAACCAAAAAATTCACAATTTGGTAATTACACGAGACATATTTTTTACCAGGGGTGCGAAGATTGGGAAATACGTGACAATTCGACTCAGCCAGATTTCAATTTTAATAAAGAAGAAGACGACAGAACTAATAACGATAATCGAAATACAAATCAAAATGGATACTTCAACTCGAACAATAAATTCAATGGTCGTTACTCTAATTTCAATATGGGTCAAAGGAGAACGTGAAGTTTTTTATATTGTAATATTGCTTTCCTTTTTTACTATATTCACTATTATTAATGAATTATACTGAAATTACGATGTACCTGGTATAAATAATATAAAAATATTATAACTTACCAATACGACAAGCTTGAAATGACACCATTCATGGATTAAGCTGCTTCAAACGTTGTTCGATATTTTTCAATACACCGGAAGCGCCAATTCTAAATATCGATAACCATTCAGGGCCTAATTCGGTGACCACGAGGTTAATCCATTTTAATGAATCTTCAGCCGTACGTACTCCACCAGCGGGTTTAAAACCGATCTAAAAAAAAGAACCATGTTACCAATCGTTATGGGAAAACAAATCTCAAAAAACATACCTTTTTTCCAGTCTTGAAATAGAAACTTTTAATCGCTCGGCACATAACGAGTCCTGAGGCGAAAGTAGCATTCACAGCTTCTTTTCCTATACAAAATAACGGGCACGATGAGCCATAGAAATAGTACTAAAATGGGGAAAAAATCGAATAATAACGTACCAGTGGACGTTTTAATATAATCAGTCCCTGCCTTCATGGCGATCATCGAAGCCTTATAAATATTTTCTAATGATCCGCATTCGCCCACAGCCAGTATAGTTTTCATTTTTACACAACCACATGCGCTCCTGAGAGCTGAGATTTCTTGGTATAATTCGAGCCAGCGATGTTGTAATACTAGAAATCTACTGATAACTATATCGATTTCAGTGGCACCGTTTCGTTTCGCGAAATAAATTTCGACAACTTTAGATTCCAGGGGGTATAATCCGGTTGGGAAAGCAGCAGCAACTATAAAATTATCAGAAGAATGCATTATCTGTGTATTAATAATTTCTGCTTCATGTTATTAACGTATTGAAAAATTACCGGAAGCGATTGGAATCCCATCAGATGTACAACTTTTGGAACCGTCTGAAATCAAACGAACGAAACTTTAATTAACAATCAGTAAATACAAAAAAATAAAAGCATATTTTAAAAACGAGTTGGATTTAAGAATTGTATCACTTTTTATGCGACGAATCACTATTCAAAGTTTCTAATTCACGTTCCGGTCTTTAGTATTAATGTAATCGGCATATTAATCAAAACATAGTTAAAATTTGCATACAAATAAATCGCGAATAAACTAGAACAGTCATAAATATGTGATCAACCTGTTGGTTTGTTTGTCACGAGAAGTTTCTTAGCTTTTAACGCATCAGCTGCAACATGAACCATGGCCGGATAAACACACAGCGCTCCGATCCTTATCGTCTTTTTCGTTTCATTTTTACAACCTGTAAAATAATCATATGGATTAGAAGTTGAAGAAAGAAGGAAACTAATTAAAATCAACAAGTATGGCACGTACTAACTGTATCATCTCTCAGGCATAAGAATTCAGCTAGCGATTCGTTCAACGACTTGTTATCATTCAAATGAAAAGCTTTCAAAAGCTGTTTCACTTCCATTAGATCATCATCACTTAATCCATAACGATCACACGCCGAAGGATCGATATTTTCGGTTACTTTAAAATTGAAATTATTCTCGGTTGTATCGATACTCACAATCAACGAACGTTTCTTCTGTGTCTCGATTTTGTTGATGTTTTCGATCAACGTTGTAACATTGCTCAACGCTTTCTGGAATAATTTTTCGGGTAGCGGATTTGCTCCCTGCACGAAATAAATGTGCACGTAAGTACGAGAAACAAAAGTATGAAATTATCTCAGCAATTCGTAATTACCTTATTAACAAGAGCGGTCACATTGGAAAACGAATCGTCGCCGAATAACGTACTATAATCGAGCAACGTTATGGATTTCAATAAAAGAAGAGACTCCAAAGTTTTGTAAGCTTTGTTCGGTTTTTGATCTAATAGTTTAGCACGTTCCAACACTGCCCATTCGTTTACGTGAATTTCATTAAGCCACGCTTCGTTATACATATTTTAAACTGCGAAAATGAATAATAATTACACGAAATCAGGATTCTACGAATTCAAATAGTGATTTTAATTATGCCTAAAAGTAAAATTCTTACTTGCAAGCATAAAATGGAAGAATGGAACAAACACCAAACGAAGTTGATAACGTAAACTGAACTAGAAATTATGTAAAGTACTTATCACATACGCGCATCATATTATCGTAGAACGACCGTTGAACTACTCGATAAAGCGAATTGGAAAATTATTAATTAAAATCACATTAATTAGTCGTCAATTTTCAATTTAAAATCGGAACTCATCAACTCCGCGCACGAAAAGAATTGAAAAATTTGAAAAATCGAAAAAATAATGTCCGTTATCCTACCCGTTTTATCACAACCTACTTTATTTATTCGAGCAAGGAAAGAAATCGTTATTTTCACAACATCCAAAATCTAAAAAAAGTTCACTCGTTCTTTTCCATTCAACTCTTTACACTACCCACAAACGGAAAGATTCGCTGAACGAACGACTTCTTTCAATCAAATCATTCGCGAGAATGTACAATTGTTGTGAACTTAGCACATTTTACAAAACACTTTGATTACAAAGTCAAAAAAATTCGTTTTCGTGAAATCACAAATCACAAATTCTGCGATTACCATTTTTTTTTGAAACAGATTTTGTTAATATTTTTATAATTAGTTTAATCTTAATGAAATTCAACGTGAGAGTTAAGTATTTATAAATTAAACTCGTCGTTTTTTACACCTCTACAATGGCCGTTGTGTCTAATCTCGAAGAATTCGTCACTCATGTGGAAAACTACACAGTGAATGGTAATGCCAAAATTGGAACCTAACATGCTACTGAATGACCATAAATTTCATAATTTTTCTTATAAACTTTATAATTTACTAATTCTAGGCAAATTCACCGAACTTTGCGAGTTGTTGAACAAATCCAATGAACTTCTCACCGCTCAAATCGATCACCTAGACTCGTTACTGGAAACGTTCAATTTAGAAAACCATACCATGGCTATTCTTGCTATTCTGATCGTGAAAATGAACGCGATACGCACTAATAGCCAATTTAATAGCGCCTTCTTCACTCAACTTACTGATTTCGCTATCAACGCGAACGTAAATCAAGTGCTAATCGTACCCGAAACTTGTAAGTTTTCTCAATAAGTGGTGCCGGTAAATAAATCATCTTCAAATTCTAATCTGAACGAATATGTTTCCAGTTGCCGATTTATTTCATTTATATACTCGAACAATCATAGATCTAAGAAAGCCCGAAAGTGGAATTTATACTTTGGAAAGAGCTGTAATGAAATTACAAGAAACCCCTACCCAGTTGACAACTTTACATTCGGAGTTATGTTTGCTTTGTTTGCTCAGTAAAAATTTCAAACCAGCGATTCAAGTTTTAAACAATGATATTACAACGATTTCTAAAGAAGTGAGTTACGTTATTCTCTAACAACGTGAAAATAATTCTTGACTATGATCGATTAATAATTTTCCAGGGCGGTCAGACATTCGATACGAAGAGTTTCTTGCAATATTATTACTACGGTGGTATGGTTTACGCAGCTGTGAAAAATTACGAACGAGCTTTATACTTTTTCGAAATTGTTATCACCACACCGGCTATGACTGTATCTCACATCATGTTAGAAGCTTATAAAAAATATATTTTAATTTCCCTGATAATCAATGGAAAAGTAAGTCTTGAAAAATATACTTTACTTTGTACAATTCGAAATTTTAATTTTTCAATATTTTTCGTAGATTGTGAACGTACCCAAACATACCTCTCAAGTGTTAGGTCGTTTTATTAAACCGTTAAGTCTAGCATACACAGAACTATCCACAGCTTACCAAACCAGTAGCTACGAAGAAGTCAGAAATTGTATTAGTAAACATACCGAAACTCTTAACAGGTGTGTATTTCAACATTCTCGCCATATGCTTCGAATAATCTCGCAATTTTCTAAATAATTTTCATGTTACAGAGATAACAACATGGGTTTAGCTAAGCAAGTATTGGCGTCTTTGTACAAAAGAAATATTCATAGACTGACCAAAACTTTCCTCACCCTGTCCTTAGTGGATGTCTCAAATCGAGCTAAATTAGAAGGAATAGAACAAGCCGAATCTTACATTGTCGATATGGTAATTTTTTATCAATTATTTAATAAAATTATTTACCTGTTTTCTGAATATTTTATTTCCCTTAGATTAAAAGTGATGAAATATTTGCCACAATCAATATCAAAGATGGCATGGTGATTTTCCACGAAGATCCTGAAAAATACAATAATCCGAAAGTATTAGAAGAAATTGAACAAAAGGTACGAATTGTACTTTTAAGTACAGAATCTATCTATATTAGTAATTAATACTTTAATATTTTCCTACAGATCGATAGTTGCGTTCAAATCGATCAGCAAATACGAACGATGAAAGAAGCTGTGGAACTCAATTCAGCGTACATTAAGAAGGTCAATTTTGCCGGTGAAGATGATTTAGGGCAGAATCAGTCCAGACCATCCAATTTTTCAGTTTAATTTCAATCTTAATATGTTTTATTATGTACTCGAGTTCGATATAATTAGCGTGAGACTTTAACATTTGTATTAAAAAAACCTACGAGACACCATAGTTAAATGTTAACGAACTGTTATTAAAAGTACTATTTTATATTTCTCATTTCCTCTCCCTCCCTTAAAAGCTTATGTTAATAAATTTTCATTAAGAAGCGATTGTTTTTTCTTTGCATTAGAAAACTTCAAAATAAAACAAAAACGAGTATATATTTCCACACACCGTACATAATAACCAGGAACCATGAAAATTAGTTAAAACGATTAGGTCAATAAATTAGAATGAAAAAATGAAGGTAACTATCTGGTTGGTGGGTTAAAACAATTTCAACTTTTAAGTACTAATGGTTTCTTAATTTTTCACGATTCCTGTAAGTTGGAGACTGCATTTCTGATAATCTTGATAATGTTCGATCAAAAGCGAACAATTCTTCATCTCCGGTGAAAATATTCGATGATGCGTTTTCCTGAAACAAAATTCGATCGACGTGGAATTTCAAGGAACGGAATATCTTGGAATAAATAATAGATTTAGACGAAATTTATGATGAAATTTAACGTACGGTTCCATGTTGAATATCTAAATCATCCATCAATGTTCTCATTTCATCTCTATTGTCGTGACTAGGGTCTTTAGAAAATAATACTTTTATTGCAACATCAGCACTGATGAAAGTATTCACCTGAGAATAAAAATGCATTAATAGTATGTTGGTCTTCGTAATACGATGATTCAATCGACACAAAAAGAACTCACATGATTATCGTATAAGGTATCGATCAAAGTTATGAATCTTCTAGCTTGAGATCTCAATCTTAAACTAAGCTGAGGCACGTCTCTAATAATAATAGTATGAAAAGCTTGACTAAGTTGTAGATAATCACTGGCACCTAAGGGCTAAAAACAAATCTAAGTCGTTAAAAACCACTCTTAATTCATCAAAGAAAACATAAATTTGACCTACTCGATCACAGAGTTCTTCAAAGCTGGTATCTAGAACTTGTCCACAAGCTTTTTTGAACATTACATTTCTACCCATAAAAGTGAGTGTTCGAGGTCGAACTATATCGTTTTCCAAAGAACATAAGTATTTGAAAATTGAGTTCAATTGCTCATTAGCATCACAGTCAGATTTTCTAATAAAGGAAAAAGTATAAAAATTAATTCACTAATTCACTGAAATTGAAAAAAAAAAGGGATAAAACTTACATAAAATAAGCGTGATTTTCACCACCGATATTTTGCATTCTATAATCGATACCGGAGTCTAAACAGATCACTTCACAGTGAGCCTTTAAAATAGGAATAAAGGGTACAAAATTTACCCTCTGTAATCCATTTTTATAGAGATCATCAGGAGCTCTGTTACTGGTAGCAATAACAACAATACCATTATCAAATAGTTCAGTGAATAATCTCTTGAGTATCATTGCATCTCCGATATCGGTAACCTATTTACGTACAAAAATGATTGATTCATTATCAATATCACTTATTAAAAATACAATTTAAAGATCAATTTCAAACCTGAAATTCATCAAAACACAGTAACCATGTTTTACTGCTGATTAGTTCAGCAACTGGAGGGATAGGGTCAAACGGAGACGGTTTGGTTGATCTTGCATCGCGTTCTGCCATTGTTTTTTTCACTTCGTGTATATGAGAATGAACTTCAATCATAAATTCGTTAAAATGCACTCGTCGTTTCTCTTCCATCTGAAATAAGCCGATTGAAATGTCAAAATGTTCTTTCCACTCAGTGAAATTCGGCAATTATGTTATTACCTTGCAGCAACTGTAGAATAAATCCATCAACATGGTTTTACCTCCGCCAACAGCACCATACAAGTACAATCCTTGAGGCTGATTCGGGACACTTTTCCTCTTCTGGATGAACTTCCACATGAAACTTTTCTTAGGAGGTTTATACGATTGCAAGTTTTCGTAGACTTTTTCCAATCTGCATACGACTTTTTTTTGAAATTCATCGTTCAGTAATTTACTTTCTGATACCTTAAGATCGTATTTTTTTAGAGGAGACAGGACATTTGAACTTTGCTGTCGATAGAAAAGACAAAATGGATAAGGGTTAGGAGTCGAGTACTTGGGGTAAAAGTTACCAATGAATATGGATTTCTTAGAGTAATATAAATATCTAGTGTTCATGGTTGAGCATTAAATAGACACGAAAATTTACATCTATCGTCTTTGAATTTAACGAGAATTTTTTGCAGACATTTTCACTTAATTGGAGTAATGTTATCAACTTTTCAAATTCAAAATTTCGAACTCTTCCGTGTTTTCATTTTTTATCGTTATCACATCAGACCATATCAGCTGACTGGGTTGACCCTTCATTTCATCCAGAGAAAAGATGCAAAAACGCCACCACAAAGTCAATGTATCCGAAATCTCGTCAGTCGTATTGTTTTTTGCATAATATGACATAATACGTTGAAATAAATCATCAGCAGTTCATTTAAAATTGGTTTTCAATCTCAAGAAAAATTAAAACGAAAAAAATGGCCTGCATCTTCCATTCTGAAATGCTCGATTTACGTAGAAATACTCGTAATTAGTATTTTCAATCACAAGTTCATGGCCCTTTTTCTATGAATGAATTAATCAATTTTTATAGTTTCCGTGAGAAAAACAATGGCTTAATTGAGCAATTAACGACATCAATATGTCACCTTCGAAAATGTTGGTAAACAAACTGAAATCATCGCCGAAAAATGGAACCTTGTGAGATTTCACAAAAATAAAAACAAACTAATAACAAAGTTTTATTTAAAGTACAACAACTTAATAAATTATGATTTTAAGCTATTCAAGAAAAAAAAATGAAAATTGTAAAAATTTACCTACTTTTCGTTAGCTTATGAAGCTCATCAAAAAAATATTCAAATTTTCCACTGTTCGACAGTTGGAATTTAAATTCGATGCCGAATACGAATGAAATAATAGTTTGGAGGAATAAATACGTTTAAATCAGGCGAACGTATCGTCGTAGTATTCTTGGAAAACTTGAATATAATGACTTCTTTCCTCTTGAGTCATCTGGCTGACAATACTTTCGTCTATTTCTGTTAAAGGTATACGACGACTTCCAACAGGAATCATAGGTACTTCGTCGTCATCGTCATCACCATCGGCATTACTATTACCTGCAAATTATTTTCATACGGCGTAAATAAATATCAATTCAGAAATAAAATGCAATTTTGATAATTCATCGTACGAGTAGTACCTGGATAAGGGTTGTAAAAATCAGGAACACCCATTTGATCAGGTTCTTCGCCACTGGAATCGCTACTTTCTTCATTATTCTTGATACTAGCGGTGGCTAAATTAGTTTGGTTTTGAGTACCGCCACGTTTTTCGTGTTGTAACAACACTGACATAATATCTTCGGTGTTTTTAGCATTTGCAGCAGTATTACTAGTTGTAGTCGTCGGAGCAGACGATGAATTATCATCTAACAATATACCAGCCTGAAAAATGATTTTTAAAAAAATCATTAAATAGGGCAAATAATAATTCAGTTTGATAACAAATTCACTTACTTGACTGGTTTCGGCGTCAATAACTGTACTTTCTAATAACCATACTGGTCTTTCTTTAGGTGCTTCTTTACCTTCGGCAGATGCACTTTCATCACCGATAGTCACAGCTACTTGGGTTTCTTCGGTACTCTTATGCCTAGTTGCTTCACCCGACCATACTTCACCAGATCGATTCGGATTCATTTTATTGTCTTTACTGTATTTCGAATGAAAACATGTATATTTCCAAAGAAAAAATTCTATTGATAAGAGCATCGAAAATGTATACCCTAAAATAGAAGATATGTCGACTGGCTCTGGTTCCAATATTTCAGGTGCTAATCTAATCCTTTCAACTTCTCGAAGTAAGACATATAATGGTTCAAATTGACTATTAAATCTGGCGATCATTGATCTGGAATCGTGTTTTGGTAAAGCTGACAAATCTTCTTCGACAATATCGTAACAAAACGTGCATCGAAATTCATTCGTAGTTATATCAAAAAGCTGATCAGCCTGAAAAAAGTTTTAATTAAAATCGAAGCTCTGATAAAGACCAAGATTTTGAAGTAATAACTCGAATTTACTTCTAAATCAGTAAAAGTTTTACAACATTTGTGGCATATAAAACTAGCACGGCTTGTTGCTCTTCTTTCTTCGGTTTCCATCTTTTTTCGCATCACATCCAATTTATACTTGACTACATTTACAAAAGTCTAGAAATAAAAAACAAAATAAACAGACTGGTCGAAAAATACCGATGATAAAGTACAGTGAAATACTTACTTTATAATTGATAAAATAGTAATTGACTTTTTGAGCTTTGCCATCTGGTCCTGTTTCCATTCGCAGTCTTACTTGTATAAATTTATCATTTTTAAGTCCAGCTATTCTTGATCTCAACATTTTCCTTTCGAATTTAAGTAATTCACAGATGTCGTCTTCTTTCATACAAGGGTTCCGTACCAACATATCGACAACGAGTGCATCTTCGATGGTGTAAAATCCTCTAGCTACCAGTCTAGCTAACTGCTTTAAACTACTAGGAACTTCAGTCACCAATTGCTGAGCTTCCGCCATAATTTAAAGAGAACCTAAAAAATAAACCTTTAAGATTAATTTTCACATTCTATCCTATCAACGAACTAAAATTTCGAGTGAAATAGTCCACTCCAAAAATTTTACTTACCATTCACGAATTTCGGCTGAATGCAGAAATGTAATTTAAACGCTATTATTGTTTAGTCATCACAAGAACATAATCACTGCAATAATTAAAATAAAAAAGTATTCACAACTAAAAAACTACTGAATTTCAAATTATTTTTTAACAAAATTGACAATTCATTAGTTAGTTTACTTCACTTCACTTCGAAAATTTCCAATTTTTTTATCAAAAACATGAAATCCAGTTGCGGCTATATTACGATAATTAAAAAAATGTAACAAATTTCAAAATCTATTAGCGTGGTAACACTGCAATTCTGTTAATTTTGTCAACTTTCTTGTGTAGAAAGCCAAAAATCAAAACAAGATTTTCAAATTTTTGCGATTCGCGGTAGAAATTTTTTTGAAGTGTTTTTCTTCGATAATTTTTCAATTTACTGTTAAAATTTTAATTTAAAATGATGTTTTCGACTCTTTAATGAACTCTTCGTTGAAAATGGAATAAATTAAATCACCTCTCATCTCTTTGTTTTCGTTGGAATGAGGTCTGGAGATGTCTGACGATTGGGTTATCACACCACCTTGTTCACCGGTAATCGGTAGAAAAAGTGCAGAAAGTAATAATATACTGAATTCCGATGAAAAGAGTCATGTTTCTGCTATATGTAAGTGTAAACAACACATTCTAGAGTAAATTCTTAAAATTTTTCATCAATATGTGATATTTTTACAGCTGATTGGAATACTAGAATGTTCACCTGTATGGGTGAACTATCAGAAAACACAAGTACACTTCTTGAGAATAGCTACGTAAAGAAGAACGATTTACAAATATTCGATCAAGAATATAATTTCGGTTCAATAAATATATTCGGATTGAAATACGATAAAGGATCAGCTTTGTTGGATGAAACAGATGAGGTGTTTAGATTAGCAAAGTAAGTCCCAACTTGAGTAAAAATGATGTTGAGATAAATATTAACAGTAATATTATTTTCAGAGCATCATTTAAGCAGATTTCTCTCAATTTCTTACATAAATATTCTTCAACGAACTGATAAGAATGTACAAAAATACGTTGGAAGTAATCGAATGTTTCATAAAACTGGCCCTGGAAAGTGTCTGTGACGTGTACATGTTCTACGACGATCTGAGCCCGTGTAAAAAGGAATCCAAAGATGTTATACATTTCATCATGAATAAATTTACATATGTTATCGTTCATTAAAATGAAATCGCAGAAACGAGCTTACGAATTTGATCTCGAGATTGTGTCACGAGCATTTGGCGTTCAATGCGAGACTATTGTTCCATTTGTTCCGTATTGTCGGTGTAGCATCCGATCTCGTCGCAAGGTTTACAGAAACTAAGCAGTTTTTGAGAAAAATCGAAGAGGTTGAACGTAAACGAGGAGTCACACATGATCGAGCATTGAGGTAAATTTTTATCAATGTTGAATTTTATGAAATGCTTAATTATTACAGAATAGTGTTTCATTTGTTTTTTTTTTGAATATAGGAATGAACTTGGACGTATTGAAGAAACTTTAAATAAAATTAAAAATAACCAGAAGTAATACGTAGCTGTTGCTTTAGGCTTAGTAATTTATTACTTATTTTTTTCTTCGAACAATTTGTATAAATAAATTTTTTTAACGAGTTGGTTGTTTTTTTTCACTCATTTGGCGAGGTATGGTCCAGCTATAAGGGGTTGGAGGAGGCTGGATTAAAAAAATGAATTATTTTTCGAATGACAATTCGTATTATAATTTTCCATTTTTTCAATTTTCCTAATAATGTGTTTTTTCTGTTTTTTATTTCAGTTTAAATCGAGTAGTTTGAATGTTGTGTATTGAAAAATTACGAAATGGTCTCCAAAATATCATATATTAAATTTATGAGCAAAAACTCAAAAACATTTTCAACTCAAATTACACCGAAACCATTTCACGAAATACCAGGACCAAAATGTTTACCAATTATTGGAACTTTATGGCAATATTTGCCCTTGATAGGTGAATTGTGAAATTTTTCTAATTTAAAATAAGAATATTGTTCGCCATTGACCCTCTTTTTTGGGTTTTCTGCAGGAAAGTATAAATTTGACAGACTCCATTGGAATGGCTTCCTCAAACTGAAAGAATTTGGTCCTCTGGTACGCGAAGAAATGATCCCAGGATTACCGG